>JANHZU010001681.1:114193-124939 GCA_032468055.1 Acrochordus granulatus
GTTTAATTTTAAAGTTCAATTCTTTCTTTTTTGCTGTTCCTATACAGTTTGTCATTAAATTCTAGAGGCTAATTGTAATCACTGGAGGGTTTATTGGGACGACTGAGGTGACGATCAGATCAGAATTGACTACAACTTAAGACCTTGTGTGAGTTGAGCTCAAATCCTTCTAATGTATTTCTGTTATTTTCTTGGCAGCATTATGGAAGTGCCTTCGCAGGATGTTTGGGTTTGTTTTGATAGTCCAGTCCAGCCTAGAATCTTGCAATCCCCAGGTAAAGTCCCCCATCACTGAACTGCTTAGCTTTCAAATGAGCTACAAGTTTTACCCATGGAAGTAATTAGCACAATTATGTGCCAATAAAGAAATTGGATAGCTGAATGGTGGTCCAATACAGGTAATCCTCACTTAACAACTGCAATTGGGACACCAACTCCATCATAAGCAATGCAGTCATTAATTGAAACACCATGTAACCATGCCCGACCTATGACATCAGTTCTACTGCGACTGTTAAGCGAATCACCCATGGTCATTAAATGTTAAATCACAGGCCTGTGGCTTACTGCCAGCTTTCCATTCACTTTGCTTGTTGTAAGCTGGATGTGAAGGTTGCAAATGGAATCACATGAACCATGTCAACAATCACATGGTGAAAACTGTGAAGTACCCAAATCACAATTCATGTGACCGCAGAGATACCATAACAGCTGTAAGTTTGAGAAACAGTCAATTTTTTTTCAGCACCATCATAAGAGACAGTTATTAACTGAGGACTGTATGACTACCCATACAAGCATCAAATCCACACATACAGAATCCATCCCTCATCTTTCCTCAGAAGGAAGGGAAAACACTGATTTCTTCTAACAGTAGGAAAGGAACGCATGCAGAGAAATGATTGGTATTAGCATTGCAGATAGTGGCCAATTCAGCATTCATACAGAATTATATTATCTGACAAGTGTTACTGACTTAATAGAAAATATCATGATCCTTTGTGTTAAGTGTATGCTAATTTATTTATTTATGCCAATTTACTCATTTAATTATTGAGGCACCCTAAGTAGTTGTGTTCAGTTTTAGTTGGAGAATACCCAGATGCTCATTACCTTTCTTTAAAAAAAACCTTCAGTGTTACCCCACAATAAGAATTTCCATCAGCTGAAGCTACAAAGCCACATAAAAGAAGTAGATATGAAGGCTACATTACAAAAGGTTGAAATTAGGAAAATGGTTGACAATCCTTCCCTATAAGGATCACCTACACTGGAATAACTTTGTTAAGATAAAAACAGCCAATTCTTCTCACAGCAACCAATATAATACTTTAAAGCAGGACCACAAAGCTATTATCTAAATAGGGCAACAGGACATAAAACTATACTGTTCTCTAAACTTTTACAGCTCCAAGGTATAAGTCATTTCATGCATAAAAAAATAAATAAAAATATTACATCATTTAGAAACTGCCCATCTCCCTCACTGAGTGACTCTAATAAATAGTTACAAATATTTTTTAGGTATAAAAGAGGACAATATAATGTTCGGAATACTAGAGTACCAATGGATCCATTTCCCATGGTGTTTTCAGGCTCCCTGATTCATCTGAACACACACACTTTCCACCCAAACATTATAAATTAATCGAAAGCCAATAATGATACAAGAAAGGATGGATTGCCTAGTCTCTCATATTTAACTTAAGATGAGGTCAGCAGCTTAAGACCCAAGTGTCACTTTATGGGAGTGAGCTCCCATTATTTGCCCCAGCTCCTGCCAACCCAGCAGTTCAAAAGCAAAATCCAAGTAGATAAATAGTACCACCGAATTCAATGAGAAAGGTAACAGTGTTCCATGCACCTTGGCACATAATCATGACAGCCACATGACCACCGAAGCAATCCTTGGACAACAATGGCTCCCTCAGCTGCAAATTGGAGATGAGCACTGCCCCCTAGAGTCGGACATGACTGGAAAGGGTTTACCTTGGCTAACTGGTGAGATTTTGGCGATTTAAAAATGGTGTAATATTCCTGATCCACAAAATGCATGAGTTTATTTAATTAACACACAATCATGATCAGCACTGAAATGGTGACTGAGCTCTGCTTTAACTGCCATGCTTTAGTATCATAGAATAATGTAATTCAGCATCCATAGAAAAATGTCCACCTTGTCCAACAGCAGGAGTAAATACATAGTCAATTTGCCCTTAAGTAGATGTGATTTATGTGTTATGTGTACTATTGATGTAGCTCAAACAATGGCCTCACTAGAGCTCACTAGTTCTTTCTTCTCTTCCTAACTGGAAATACAAGATATTAGAAGTACTGTAGGCTCTGTTCTGGACAAATTAGAAGCCCTGGAAGAACGGTGACTTTGGAGTTCTACTGTATTCCCAATTACTTCTAGACAGGCAAGTATGGGTTGAGGTAAGATGTATGTCTGTCCATTTCTTCCTGTCAGCCAGCTGCAACCCTGCAGGAAGCAAGACAGCCTGGGAGCAGGAATTCATGCACTCATTACTACTTGCTTGGACCACAGCAACATCTTCAAAATGGAGCTGGCTTTAAAGATTATTCAGAAGCTTTAACCAGCCCAGAACATAGCCTGGATAGATGAGTATATTATACCTATGCTTCAGGTCCTGCACTCGCTCTCCATTAGCTTCTAAGTACAATCCATCTAGTTTTGATCTAGAATTGTGTATGACTTGACACCAAGGCATTTCCCTGAATGATTTCCCTACCCAAGGCTGACCCCGACACCTTCTTGCCTTTTTTTTTTTAATGTGTGTGGGTATGGAGAAACTTGTAAGCTGTACATTGTCTGTAATGCTTATCCTCCCCTCCACCCACTTACCTGGGAAATCTAGGCTGGCCCCAGAGCTTTTCAGAAAAGAGCTGACTGATGATTGTGTGATTTCTTTATTCTTTGTATCCGTACCGTATTACTCTGGATATTTTATTGTGTTTCTACTGATATACATTGTCAACTCTAGTAAACAAGCCAAATAATTAGATAAATTAGAAAGTAAATTTGCTTCTAGTACAGGTTCTATAAGACAGATGGGGGTTATTGGATTAGAGATACCAATAATTCTAAGCACTTAGTGCCTAGAACCACCATGCTTAGTCCTCTTAAATTAATTTTTAAAATTATTTTAAAAAGCTTGAATTTTAAAGAATTTTAACATTACATAAACTCGCAAGACTTGGGCCTTTTTTAATACAAAATATGCTTGAAAGACACCTAAGAAGATTGCCATCTCATAAGCATAGGGTAATTAATAAGGAATGTGGTTTCTCACAAGATTTGTAATTCCAGGAGAAGAAAGCAATCATGTACTTTTGTACCTAACTACATTCTGGTAGGTGATAAATTTTAAACTAATATGAGGAACAACTTTGTCAATACAACTACAAGTTAAACATGCTATCATCTATAAGCTGTATGACACATAGCTATAGTTCACCCATGGATCATCAGAGAATAAGCCAGGCAATTAATCCTTATATATACAAAAAAATGAACCTAAGGAAGTAGATGTTAATCTTGGCAACTTTTCTCCTTGTACAATGATGAGCCCCCCTAATTTTTTTACATTTTGCAAGTTTGCTGCAAAAGAAAATGCATTCCTGTCATATTCTATTTTCTTTTCTTGCTGTAGACAAGCCACTTGATGAGATGAGATCAGGAAAATAAAACTCTGAAGTAACTGAGGTTTATGAAGGTTGCCAAAAAGAACAAAAAATGGCTTCTTCAGTTATGTTCAAAATCAAAAGAATTTATATAACATTTCATGCTATTAAATTAGAGTCAAGGAAATCTCAGTTTTCTGCAATTTCTCAAAAATATTTTATTGATTAAAAATCAGGCAGGTCACTAGCCGATCTACAGGGAACCAAGACATACAAAAGTAAACAGTGGATCTTAATAGCACTGGAAACCTGAGAAAATACCCAAATATTCCCCTTTTCCATTTCCTTTACAGGATGTTAAACCAGATCAGGTGGTTTAATCATTTTTTGAAGATTACAACAAAGACTAGGTTTACATAACACATGTAACCATGTAGCAAGGCACTAGCACCACGTGCAGAGTGCTCTAGGTCCTGTAAGCCAAGGAATGTCAGTTAGCAGAACTAAAGAGGTGCACCTTTTCTGACATATTGTCCATCTTATGGAACATCATCCCTCTGGAGGTTAGGGTGGTTCCAACCTGCTGGCCTTTAATAAGTCACTGGTTCTGTGCCCAGATCTCAGGCCCACAAGTATATGAAAGATCCCCCTCTCTGGTTTGGGCTAGTGACTGTTCATTTGGTATCTTCCTCAACTGCTGTGTATTTTAATTTTTGTATTTGTTATTAGAATTGTATTAATTTTTTTAAACTGTGCCAAGAGCAATTTGTTGATATGGGTGGCCATGCAATAAGTCAAGTCAAGTCAAGTCAGTGGCTTCAATCCACATGTTTTTATAAATGTGTCTATTTCTTGCAAAAAGATAGGGAAACTACTGCATGCTGGAGAAGTTGGCAAACCTGTAAACTGCTTTCTATACAGCAATATTTTATGGAGCCTACTATGCCAATTATTTCATGAATGGCCAAGCAATTACAATACATTTCTTTAAACTAACATGACTTGTTCTCTAACTGTTGAAAAACTGGAAAAAACAAACATTGAAAAGTGAATGTTGAAGTTCTGATTTTAAGGGAAATGTAAGCTGTATATAGTCAAAGTTGTGCTATATTTTGGAAGGAGATCTAGATGGTGGGAAGATCCTTACAAAAGAGATATTAAAAGCACAACTACCAAAAATTGCTCTGAGAGAAATGGAGGACAGCAGAAGAAGCCATTATGGCAACATTGAAAGAAAATGTAAAAATTTATATATAAAGTATACATAAGGATTTACACACAGACAGAGATGAAATAGAATGCAGGAGAGATCACGAAGCAACAGTACTAGTAACTAGCTCAGAAATATAGAAATGAGATCAGGAAACTAAAACTCAGAAGTAATTGAGGTTTATGAAGGTTGCCAAAAAGAACAAAAAATGGCTTCTTCAGTTATGTTCAAAATCAAAAGAATTCATATAACAGCTGCTCACTGAAGACAACAAAAAGTGAAAAAAGAAAACATAAAGGCTACTCTACTCTTGCAGTGTCATCTCCAACAAGAAATTAATATGTTCTACCAGAACAACATGACACCAAAATCAACATGGTCAGGGATTACTTTTTTTCTTCGAAGTAGCATGACGCCCCAATGCTCATTAAGGGTAAAGGTTTTCCTTTTCAGTCATTACCGATTCTAGGGGTTGGTGCTCATTTCCAATTCACAGCCAAGGGAGCTGTGGTTATGTGGCCAGCATAACTATACACCATGGATGCTGTTACCTTTCCCACCAAAGGTGTCAGTACCTATTTATCTTCCTGCATTTTTCCATGCTTTCGAACTGCTGGATTGGCAGGCGCTAGGCAGACAACAGGAGCTCACCCCATTTTATGCGGTGGTTCTTCAAGTCTCGAACTTGAGCCACCGACTTTCCAGCCAACAAGCTTAGAGTCTTAACCACCCACACCATCACATGCCATAGTGCTCATTAACTGCACCCTACATTACTGAAATAACTAACTCATAGATTCACTGTGTTTCTTTGCTTTTATTAAACGCAGGTGGCTAGACTGCATAGTGATTGTGAATATAAATATCAGACCCAAAAGTAATTTGTCAAAGAGGCTTTATTTGGATTTCTGCAGAGGTTTTGATTCAGACACTATAAGGACACTTCCATTATATGGTTCTGTGTTAAATCAGTCTAGTAGACCAGGCTATAGCAGACTATTTTACTTTAATCCATAGAAAAGATGTATTATAAATGTAAATGGGGTATTTTTTCCTTAGGACATTACATTATTTACAGAAGTTTTCCCTCATAATCCACAACATGTATAAAGCTTCAGACTTCCTGGCTGACAAATTTTACACATAGCTATTTAAAAACTCCTTTAACTTTTCTCACAATAGCAAGCACGGACCAGGGATTTTCTCAGAAGTAGCTACTGCAATTTTGTAATCCCCCTTTTTTCTGACTCTTTCACGCTGAATGGTACAGAAGGGGAAAATACTGTAACGAGATACCTTCTAAAGACAGAAAAGGATTTCAGTCAGAAGACCTGAGCATAGTTCCTATTTCATCTATCCAGGCTCAACTAATGCCCAAAGAGACCAACTCACTTCTATTTACATTTCACTTTGGCAGAAAGGTAGGGAAATAATGACTCTGAAAAAGTTTAGTTACAACTTTATCCATTCTCCACCAATGGTGATCTGGTTTGGGAGCTGTAATTCAGCAGCTTCCAGTTGGTCAGTTTCTCATCCCTAGAGCTGAATCATTTGCAGGCGGTGATATTTTCATTATATTCAAGAATGAAAAAACAGACTGATATATTCCTTCTCTCTAGGCTATTTTTCCAACTCTGATATTTCATCACAGAAAATGAAGGAAATGGAAATTCGATTTTCTTTCAAATGCTCTTGCTCAAAGTAATGTGTTCAGGAAAGCACTAGTTTTTGTTTTGTTTTTTTGCTTATATTAAACCCAGGCTGGTACGCACCAGGTGTACAGGTAGTCCTCAACTTGCAATCACAATTGGGACCAGCTTTTTTTTTTTTACTAAGCAAGTCAGGTGTTAAGTGAGTTGCACCAGTTTACAACCCTTTTTTGCCAGGAATGTTCAGTAAAACACTGCCATTGTTAAGTGACTGATGCAGTCATTAAGCAAATCTGGCTTCTACTCTTGGCTTTGCTTGTTGGAAGCTGGCTGGGAAGATTGTAAGTGGTGATCATATCACCCTGGAACACTGCAACCGTTGTAAACACATGCCGATTGACAAGTGCCCAAATTTTGATCAACTGACCTGAGAATACTATGCCAGTCCTAACTAGAAGGACTGGTTGTAAATCAATTTTTCCAGTGCTAGTGTAACTTTGAACTAATGCTAACTGAATAGTTGTTAAGCTGAAGAATCCTGTACTGAGATTTCAGTTCTTGGAATTTACAGCTTAGTGAGAATCAATGACCAAAAATAATAATCTCTTATTCTTCTAGTCCCACAGAAAGGCCATTCACTGAGATAAAGAAAAATACTGCAGTGGAGGTCAACACATGTAATTTTACTGGATCCCTTGCAATGCAAGGGATACATGATTAGGGGAAAACAATGGCACTGTTCACATGGTGCAGCATATCCTGCAATCCTGTTTTCTGACCAAACAACCAAACAGCCTCTATTCAACAATGGCATATGAATGCAGATGGCTTGATTACAGGCAGACATTTTTTTAACCCTCCCAGCTGCCAAAAAAGAGGCTGCCCCGAGTCTTCCCTTGCCTCTTCCTGACATCTAGATCCTCCACTACTGCTACCAGCATCACCCATGGGATTGTACATTTATTTAAAAGTACAAAGCAAAACATAGGAACACTCAGGAACTGATTTCTGTCCCTTTTAAAATCCAGCATAGATGGATATGGTCTCGTGTAAGCTGAAACAGGGAAGGCCAGTTTCCCAGGAAGAAAAATACTGTAATTAGAGGGAATTAGTCAACACAGGCCTCCAGTGAGGCACCATGTTGGCACAGTTGTGGAGCTTGTATTCTCTGAAAAACATGAGAGCTATGGCAGAGGTTCAACCATACAGGACAGATCTTATCAGAGAAGCCAGACAAAGAGTGTCTCCCTCACATAAAAAATATGAGACTTAATTTACAGAAACCCATACCAGCTTGGTTGTCACCCGGGTCAACAAGGACTGCACTAGATGTTGGAGTTCCTGCACATCTGGTGAAAAATGAGCTGCAGGACTCTGGAGAAGGAAATGGCAACCCACTCCAGTTTCTTTGCCAAGAAAACCCCATGCACAGTAACAAAAAGCTAAAAAACATAAAGCCAGAACATGAGTCCCTCAGGTTGGAAGTGTCCAATATGCTACTGGGGAAGAGCAGAGAGCAATTACAAGTATCTCTAGAAAGAGTGAAGTGGTTGGGCCAAAGCTGAAAGGATTCTCAGTTGTGGATTGGTTCAAAATTGGGAAAGGAATACAGCAAAGCTGTATATTGCCACTCTGCTTATTTAACTTACATGCAGAGTACATCATGCAAAATGCAGGTCTGGATGAATCACAAGCCAGTATTAAAATTGCGGGGAGAAACATCAACAACCTCAGATATGCAGACGATTACACTCTAATGGCAGAAAGTAGAGAGGAAATAAAGACCCCTTGATGAGGGTGAAAGAGAGTGCAAAAGCTGGCTTGAAACTCAATGTTGAAAAAATGAATATCGTGGCATCCAGTCCCATCACTTCCTGGTAAATAGAAGGGGAGGAAATGGAAGCAGTGGCAGATTTTACCTCCAAGATCACTGCAGTGGTGACTGCAGTCATGACATTAAAGGACGCTTGCTCCTTGGGAGGAAAGCTATGATAAACGCTAGACAGCATATTAAAAAGCAGAGACATCACCTCACCAACAAATATCCGTATAGTCAAAGCTATGGTTTTCACAATAGTAATGTATGGCTGCGAGAGCTGGAGCATAAGGAAGGCTGAGCACCAAAGAACTGACACCTTTGAATTGAGGTCCTAGAGAAGACTCTTGAGAGTCTCTTGGACTAGAAGGAGATCAAACCAATCAATTCTAAAGGAAATCAACCTTAATTGTTCATTGGAAGGAAAGATACTGAAGCTGAAGCTCAAATACTTTGACCATAATGCAAAGAGAGGACTCATTGAAGAAGAATGTGATACTTGGAAAGATTGAAGGCAAAAGAAGAAGAGGATATGGCAGAGGATAAGATGGTTATATCATACCATGGATGCGATGGGCATGGATTTGGGTAGTGAGGCAGTGCAGGACAGGGAAGCCTGGTAGTCCATGGGGTTATGAAGAGTCAGACACAACTGAGTGACTGAACAACAACAACAACAATATTATTCTGCACCATCTGTATTGCTGTTCCTCTTATTGTTTAGAATCCCCTGAGATTAAAGCTATGTGCATTTCATAGATAAACAACTCCATGCTTAACGTATAGGCATCAGAATTCATAGTGCCTCAGTGATTGGATTTCGCTTTTTATGTAAAAGGGAAGTTCTGAATAGGTTTTAGTAATGTTAATTCTGAATATATTGCTGCTGTTCTATGAAAAATTGTATAAAGATGTTCTTTTAGTTAACAGATCTAGCTATCAAATGACCAATTAAGAACAATAAGGAATAATTTATGAATACTTGATTAATTAAAATCCTTGTTAAAGTAAATTTTAGGCAGGTCCATTTTATAATTCATGTAACAATTCCATGTGAAATCCATGTTGAGGGACAATTTTATTAGTGATTAATCTTCCTGAAGCAAACAAATCTATGAGTTATGTTGCATTAGATTTAGCATGGCAGTTCAGAAGTTCAGGCTCTCCTAAGTATGGAATGTTGTATATTTGTACAACTATAAATTTATTATGCTTGTTTGCTAATAAAAATAGATGACAGTATCATAAGACAGTGAGAGACATCTAAGTCTTGGAAGGCATGCTGAGAGTTGACTGTGTATGAATATAAGGTACACTGGGTGGGGTTTCTTTTGTGTTATATCTTGGCATTGAAACTAGAGTCTAAAATAAGGCAAAGTAGCAGGTCTTGTAAACCACACAATGTATACTCAGCAGGGATTGTGAAAAAACAAGACTTCCTTTTCAGGTTCTAAAAGACATAATCAAAAGAGTTTAGAGTTAAGCATGTCTCCATGGAGATTTATTTGACCCAAAGAAAATTTATAATTTATCACAAGTTGTTTTTGCTTTCTCATATGTAAAGGAATTTATGTAAAAATGGGGGAAACATTTAAATGTGTTCCTTGTCAGTACCATAACCTAGAATGGAATGCTTTTTTGTTTGATAAAGTTACTACCAACAAGTAGAATAAGTCTGAAAAGCAGCAGGGAATCAGGGACCCCAGGGCTGCATGCTGACATTGACCTAGGCCACTTTCCCTTATCTAAATATCCGTTGAACATACAGATTTCAGAGCCCAGTATTTTAGCAGTGGTCATGCTGGCTCAAAAATTCTGCCAGTAAAAATCCATCCATCTAGAGCATCCAGAGCTTGCCCAAATTGAAACTGCTGGAGTGATTTCATGCTGTGAATTCCACCCATCAAATCCATTTTTTTCTAGTATCACCCACAGCAGGAATGCAGAACCAGATAGATTCTGGCTGAAATAATATGGATTGCACCCCATTATAATCCATTTTTATTGCAAAAAGTGTTGATGTATACTGATTCATAATTTGATGATTGAAAGTTAAATAGGTACTCAATTGGTGGCAACACCTAAATTACCTATCTGATCTCAAGAAGTCAAACAGGGTGGGACTAAATTAGGGACATCCAGAAGAATAGGCTAGATTGGGAAATAAAACATTCTGGAAGAAGGCTGTGGGAAACCCATGCTGATTGGATATCTCCTTAAATTAACGAAATGTAACTCAGAAAGTAACTCAGAAAACTTTACTTAGCTGGTTTGATAAACTGGTTTTATAAAAAGAATAGTAGGAACTTTTGTTGTTGTTCAGTCACGCAGTCGTGTCCGACTCTTCGTGACCCCATGGACTGAATTACGCCAGGCCCCCCTGTCTTGCACTGCCTCCCGGAGTCTTCCCAAGCTCACACCCATCA
>JANHZU010001681.1:138813-151530 GCA_032468055.1 Acrochordus granulatus
AGCAAAGGCACTGAAACCAAATGGTGCATATAAAATAAAGGGTAATTCAAGTTAATTTTTTATTAGGTTTACGATAATTTGTATGAAAATGCAGTGATTACTAGAGTTCTTTTTGAACCTTCTTTAGATCTTTTCAAAAATACCTCTGCATCAAGAGGGACACACTACATCCAAGTACCTTTTGCAGTGCACATTCAAGATGATTATTCAGAGAATTTTAAGTAAAAACAGACAGACTTTTGTTCCCGAATTCCATTGCAGCAGCAGCGAAAAGTTCTTTATTCCAGTTCATATCAAAGAAAGCAACATGTCAATAGCAGTGACGTGAAGGAAAGCCTTGCTGTTATCTGCTGTGGATCAAACCCCCCAGCTTACCTAGGTGGATAGCCCTTTATTTAAATCATTCTTCCCCATTCTCTTGGCTGGCATAGCAGACAAGAACGAAAGAACAAGATTGATGCTTCAAGCCCTGCTCTAGCTCCCTATCAGCTCCCAAATGCAATTCAGAGTTTTGGTTTTAACTTCATAGTATTTCATGGCTTGGCACCAAAGTGCCTGAAGGTCTTCTCTGACTGGAATTGACCTATGAGATGCTTTTGGTTCCCTTCCTTTGTGAAGACAAAAAATTGAAGGACTTCCAGTGAAATATATGTGTTCTAGAGCAGCCATCCACTGGGAATCAGATTAGCCCCGATGATATAGCTTATGTCTCTCTTCATAAGCTTTTAAAATTAAATTGTTCCAGAGACCAATGGTGATACTGGTTTATCAATATAGATATACTGGAATGCTGTCATTTTGATTTTATATTATGGATGTTTTGTTGCAGTTCTATTATCGTTTTACTGTACTGTTGATTTCTAGCTGATTATAGTTAACTACCCAGAGTCTGTGATAGTAATTAGGTCTCTAGTAAAAAATCTGTTCAATTGTTGTAAATTTCCAGTCTCTTCATCATTAACCACTACAGTGTTTGACTTTGTTTTCTAAGAAAGTTGGTATTTTCTGCAGTTCAACACATTGAAAAGGACAGTGTTTAAAAAGAAAAGAAAGCTCATGCAGATTTTTTTGTGAAAAACATGGAACTACACCGGTATAATAAGATACATATAAAAATCATAGCACCTTTTGCTGTGAAAAAAATACAAAGATGAAAGGAGTAATTTAAGCCATGAAGTTCAACCCTCAGCTCAGCACAAGTATCCAAAATAAAACATCCCTGACAAATGGCTGTGGAGCCTCTACTCTAATACATGAAATGGAGAGGAATCCACTACTTCTCTGGGTAATTGGTTCTACTGTCAACTGCTACACTTCTCCCCACAGGCAATCAAAATCTGCCTTCCTGTAACTATAACATCCATTATTGTGTGTCTTATTTTGTGACCTTCTTCTGGATGATAACCTTACACGTATTTGAAAAGTGGTGGCAATCCACACCCCACCCATTCTTTTCAACTATAAACATTCCCAGATAATTCTAATTCTCTTTCTTTCTAGCCTTTTGAGCACCTTCACTTCCTTCTCTTATCTGATCTAGTTTAAGTTTTGGAGTGCAAAATTCAATACAATTATTCAGAGTGAGCTTTTACTAGCACAGGATAAATGCAGAATATATGTACCAAATTTCTATTTTCTTGCAAAGGCAAGAATATACAGCCCCACGCTTCCAATCCCACTTGGTTATTATGGAATATACAGAGAAAAAGAGAAAGGTAAAGAAAAAAAATGTGCATATAGGGAGACAATAACTGAGAGAAGCTGCAAAGGATAGTAAAGATACTTTAGATACTAACCTGAAATACCAGGTTAGGGACAAATCATCTTTGAGAAAAATCTATCTATATCACTAAGAGTTGACAACAACTTGATGGCATATAATCAAATCAATGAATCAGCAGGGGATAGCTGTTTAAACTAGAAAGACCAAAAGACCTCTGGTCTACTTTTTTGTGGCACACCTTATCCCTCCATTTATTTCACTTCAACCCTGAACTGGGATAGGCAGAAATAGCTATAATTAAATTTTGCTAGTAAAGTTCAGTTTTAAGCATCCACATGAAAGAAAGGTTCTTACTAGCTAAGATTAAACGCTGATTAAACATTTTCAGCACTGTCTAGAATCTGAGTAGATAGTTCCTTGTCAACTCTTGATAAATCCACCTCACTACTTCTACAACAACTTCTCCACACGTCAGAGAGTAAATTCCAATCATGCATAAAATTACAGGATTGACTGATCCAGTTTTCAATTACTTCTCTCTTTGCAAATTCCTCATGCAGTAAATGTCATGGGGTGCAAAAGCGATTCGCTAACTTGATATATTTCTATAGGGAAAGGGAAATATCTCAACTGCACATGGAATGGACAGGAAAGATAATGCTCTTGAATTCCATAGTTTAGCTTATAAAAACAAACAACCTCTTATAATTGTAAGCATGAGGAAGCAGGCATGATATAATTAGAAACACGTTAAAGATATTGATCACTGGGCACTGGCATTTGGGAATAATTGTCCATAATGATGATGGCCACATCAGAAACATCAGTAGACTGGACCAACAACTACACCTGGTACCTACATTCTGTGTTAGGGATCCTCACTTCTCATCACTTCAAAAACAACATTAAGAATTCCCCAACCTATCTGAAATCCCACTGTCACTTTCAGTTGTTATAAACCACAGAATGCAACCTGAAATCTACAGATGTTTAGGCATGTCTCCTACAGAAAATCCCCACTCCATAATATTGCAGCCAACAATCCAAAAATGGTCTTATTAAATCTACTTAATAAAACAATATTAAAGTGTAGTTACATTTAATTTTTAACTAGACTGCACCACTTCATCTTATCCTCTTAATTCTAGAGTGTAACCTATTACTTAACATCCCCACATACAAACACACATAAAGGGTTGTACACACCAAATGTATACAACATGGAAGGAAACAATTTTTCTTAATACACAGTAACTTAATATTTATGTACATAATTTCATGATTCATGCATACATTGCAGATGTGTAACAATTTAAAGTGATTTATTTATGGACTAATTACAGGGAAATGCTATTCATTACTAAAAATAAAACATATGGGCCAGTGCTTTAAAAGAATTCAGTACGCCAGCCTTTTATGTATCTGTCATATTTGCCTGAAGTTCATCATACTTCATTAAAAGAGGCAGATTCTCAAACTTGTAGCTGTAGCATAGCTAGAAGAGAAGCGATTATAAAAGAATCTTCTGTATCCCATTTCTGCTCTAAATCCTTGATTTATTTGGGAAGACTGAGGACAAACTGAAAAGGTCATTTTAAATATTCCAGACAACATAAATTCAACACAGGTCACCTATCACGGCCTATCATTTACAAGGGGGGACACTCATTTAAGAGAAGACATGTGTCACTGGGCAATTTACACCTGCTCAATTTGCCCTAATATAGATGACCTTTGGGAGATTTCAAAGATCTTCCAACAGCACCTTTTATGGGTAAATCTATAGAAGATGCATTCCCTCTCAAGCAAGGGAAATTTGAAAAGCAAGTCTACTAAACAAGTCATTTCATTGCTAGAAATAGAACACACTGAGCACGTACAAAAAAACCCAGCATGTATATATTTATGTGGTCATGGAAAGCTATTTATCCACACCAGAATCTATGTAACATTTATACCTCTCTCAATCTTATTATAATGACAAATTAGCCTGACTTCTAAAGTTGCGCTTCTGAAAAAGTATCAATCATTTTATATTTCTTTTTAAAATGTCTTTCTTGATCACCTAGTAATTTTTTTATGAATTTACTATACTTATTCTGTGCTGATGCTTTGGATTGTTTTCCATCAGCTGTTTAGCTTTCAAATGTCTTTTATGTACTTCTTATATTTATTATTACTACTATTGACTCAATAATGCTATCAATTTAATGACCAAATCAAGACCACCTACTCCCTCCTTTTCCAAAAAAAATAGCCAAAACAATTCGTTCTTCATCAGATTTTGAAAAGCCTTTTGGAAATTCAAAAATATACGATTTTTTTTCATTCATGCATGAGTGTTCTTTCAAGAGAATCCCAAAACAATGTACAAAAAGGGATTCAAAACTTCAAGAATGCAATGAATAAAAGTCTGATCCAGTTTGAATGAGCATGCTTTCACTACAAGTCGTCCTTGCTTAACAACCACAATTGGGACCTGCAATTCTGTTGCTAAGCAATGTGGTTAAGGAAGACATCGCACGACTATGAAGAGTGATACAACCTCAGCTGATGATCTTCTCCTTCTCCTTTTAGCTGCTCCCGTCAGGGGTTGCCACAGCGAATCTTCGGTTTCCATATTCTTTGGTCCTCAGCATCCTCCTCAGTCACACAGACCTCCTGCATATCCTCTCTCACAGCATCCATGTACCTCCTCCTGGGTCTTCCTCTTCTCCTTCTGCCCAGTAGCTCCATCCTCGACAATCTCTTCCCAATATACTCCTCATTCTTCCGCAACACATGCCACACCATCTAAGTCTCACTTCTCTCACTTTATCACCAAACCTTCCTTCCTGTGCTGTCCCTCTAATATACTCATTTCTAATCTTGTCCAACTTTGTCACATCCAATGAGAATCGCAGCAACTTCAACTCTGCCACCTCCAGTTCTGCCTCTTGTCTTTTGGTCAGGGCCATTGTCTCCAGGCCATACAGCATTGCTGGTCTCATCACTGTCTTGTAGATCTTCTCTTTTACTCTTGCAGATACCTTTCTAGATAGAACCCAGCCACTGAGGTTAACCAATGTAGCCCTAGTGCTGATCCCAAGCCCGGATAAATGGGGAAGGAAGTGTCAGGAAAGGCATCCAGCGTAAAACCTATGTTGACTAAATATGCGAACAAGCAGATCTTCTATGTTTATATAATTCCTTTATAGTCTGTGAGAAAGCAACTTCTGGAAAGTTAAAATTCATTAACAGTTCTGGTGTGAAGCCTGACAAGTGGGATATAAACCAAATAAATAATATCAAACAGCCAGAGCACATTCCAAGAACAATGGTTGTTTCTATTCCATAGGAACAGAAAAGAAACTACTGCCACGAAATTTAATTTTTTTTCAGGTTTTCAATTAACTTAAAGAACCACTGGGTCATCGTTTCAGATATTTCTTTATCTAAATAGAGTAACAGAATGACCAAAGGCAAGCAAAAAATCAATGGAAACAGGAGCAACTTCCAACTTCCTGCTGACTTCCCCATTGAAAACCTAACCCCCACACATCCAGCACCCAAGATGGGATAAGCCTACAACCAGTGGGCCCCCAAATCCAAAGCCACTCAGTTTTACCAGAGTTCAGCTAAATTTTTCAGTTTTGAAATAATTTTTCAGTTATGAGAAAAAATGGATACAAGAATTATCTCTATGTTATTCTGAGCCTGTGGAAGAAAAGCATGGTATGAAAGTAATCAAGTAAAACAAAGAATAATAATTCATGTGTACTAACTATGGAAAACCAAACATACACAAATCCATGACATTGTATATGCATTATTTTCATAAGTTCAGTTTTTTTCTGGCCTTGAAATTTGGATAACTTTGCTTCAGACTTTCTATTTTAAAAAGTCCATTGGAAAAAAAAAGCCTTATTTGTATTTTGTAGACTTTTAAATACCTGGCTCATATACATTCTTAACTAAAACTAAAGATTGCGACAAGAACTTTTCCAAGATTTCAGACAGCTGATCCAATGTATGGTTTCTGGAATAATTTTTAACCAAACAAGAATGTTTGAGCATTAGTCCACTCCCAGGACAATCTCTATCACTGTGCCAGACAAGCTGACATGGAAAGCAATTCCCAAGGGAGAAAAATGTGGCTGAAGTGTTCCACTGAGGGTAGGTCCAGATTTAAATTGCCTTTCTGGCTCAGTGAAGGCACAGTTGGGACTCCTTTTATCCAGCTCAGTGCCTGAGAATTTCCAAACAATGCTGAAGGAATCCACCATGCAATTATAATGTTAACATCACCAACATGGCATGGTTACTGGACCGCTTGTAAGAATAGGCATCAATGTGGAAAAGGAAGAGGGTAGCCTCTAAAAACAACTCATTAGGGCATCCAGAGAAAGTCCTTTTCTTGCAGGAAAGCCTTGTGCTGTCATAGAAAGAGCTAATGGAGTAGAAATAATCTGTTCCAAACAAACATAGATAATGCCCTGAAAAATGAGATTACGAAGCACAGATAAATGAGCCTAGTCACAGAGAGTGGAGGAAAGATTCAAGGACATTCATTCTGCGGTGTCACAAAACGAAGAGCTAAATCAATAGGCTGTTTGCCATAGATAAGCAGTTTGGAGGAGGCCTGTAAATCTATTTCCATGAACTTAAGTTAGGCTGTGTACACAAAAGGTCATAAAACACAAATGAACCCACTTTACTTTTCATTTACGATTTCTGGATTCTTTTCTGCAAGAAATCAGTAGCCCTTACTGCAGGATAGCTAGATTTGAAATTCGGCACTAAACCTATGTTTTCATGTGAGTGATCCTCAAACATCATTTTAAATTTGCATTCAAAAAGCAAGTATTAATTTTCACATTGTTTTTCATACAAAGATACCTATCTCATGATATACAACATCAGATCATTAAGCCATTCATAACTTAATCGCTAATCATTTAAAGATTACAAACTTCTGAAACTTGTACACAAAACAGGAAAGGTCTGACTGAAGACACTACAGAAAGTCCTTGATTTATGACAATTGGACCAAAACATTTATCGCTAAACAACATGGTCATTAAGTGAGCCACACCTCATTTTATAATGTTTTGTTGAAGTCATTAAGTTGTTCTTTGAATCACACAATTGTTCAGTGAATCTGGATTTACCCACAGATTTTGCCAATTGGAAACCTCTTGGAAGGGACACAAATGGCAATCATGTGACTTCAGGACACTGAAACTGTTGTAAATACATGCTGGTTGCCAAGCACCTGAATTTTGATCACGTGACTGCAGAAAAGCTGCAAGGGTTGTTAAGTTCAAGGATTGGTTATAAGTCACTTTTTTCAATCTTGTCCTAACTCTGAATGGTTGTTAAACAAATGGTCATAAGTTAAGAACTACCTATAGTAGGCCTCTAAAAACCACTAGTGTTTCCCAAATACCAAGAAGACCAAGAATTCTTACATTTTCATATTAAACAAAACCTTAGCTGATTATTGATTTCATTCTGATACAGCTTTACTGACCAAAATGTAATGTACATTTTCAAAATGCTTATTTGTTGTGAATTGCTTTGATGTCTATATCATCACTAGAACAGCTTCATGAAATATTTCACGTAATTCCACCTCATGATGCAGTGGAATTTATAGTTTGTAAGATTTCTTTTTTATAAATTTCTTTTGATACACTTGCTTTAAACATTTCTGGACAACCAAATGCTTGCATCAAGGCAGTCTTTGAAAATAAAAAAAATGCCTAACAATCTGAAAGCACACCCACTTGTCCATAAAAAGAACAACAGTAAGAAATTTGGTACATTCTACAAGAGCAGGAAAACTGCAGCGATAGTAAATATGTATAAAGATTTATATATTTCATTTATATTTACTGAACAAGTATATAATACATAATTACAGAGTATATTTTTATATACTGCATATACTATGTATTTTTTCATGTATACATTGTATAATACATTAAATGTATATTACATACAGATATATAGATATATATAGTGTGCATATATGCCTATAATATCCATTTCATTTTTACATTTTATAAGTATACAGTACATTGATACACAGTCTTCCCTTAACGACTGCCTTGTCATATCCTTTCGCAGTTATGACAGTAGTGACAAAGTAACTTGAAACTAATGCCCATATTTATGACCCCGAGAGCCACATTTCTCACTCACATGTTTACTATTACAGTTAGCAACCAGTCCCGGTTAAAATTGTATGCAGTCACAGTCATCTGATTCTTCACTTAGCAGCCACTTCATTTAACAACCAAGCTGTCAGTCTCAACTGCAGTTGCAAAACAAGAATTACCTGTAGTAATCTTTCAAACTGACCCTGTTCCTGAGATAGGCATTTTGCAAGAATATTGTCAAACTGCAAGAAGGTTTACCAGGTTAACTCAGTTTACAAGACTGAGCCAAAGTTCTGACTTAGAATAACTCACTTTCCTATGTTTTCCTTACTAAAAGAGGGACTGGCGACTCAAGTATGTAGCAGGATCCTAGCAGGGTACCTAGATAGGAGAAGCCTGGAAAAGTTAAGAGCAAGTTAGCACAGGTAAGCTTGCTGATTATCACATATTTAAGAAATAAGGCATGCAATGGTGAGAGGGAAGTACTGATATAATATCAAGTCTTTAGATATCCTATGATCAATATTCAGAACATATTCCCATATAAAATCCATAGTAACACTCTTGAAAATCGAATATGTATAGTCACAAGAGTAGGAAAAAAAACCTGCATTACTAAGACATTTTCTTGTGTCAAGGGAAGAAAAAAAAAGACTTTTTGATAAGAAATTTTCAAGGAGGGGAGAGGAACGAAAGTATTGTGTCACCACAATTCTGTGAAGCTTTGGTTTTCCCCAGTGTCACACCTGTTACAGAGACTAGAAGGGTTTAGTTACATTAAAAATACAAACAATACTTGCTTTTGAAAAGCTGAATTCCTTAAAAAGAGTTCAAATATATACACAATGATGCATTCCGAACAAGCTGGGGAGAAATGAAAAATGACTTCACTTTCTGAGCAAACAGAAGAAATTGTAGTGAGAAGAGATCTGCTCCTTTGAAATATGCTGGAATTTCCACTCTGGAAATTGTTCTTTCTTCAAGCATGCTAGAAAATGCCAGATAGGGAAAAGGAGGTATAGTGGCAAAAAGAAAAATGAATTACAAAAAGTTTGTGGTTCTTTTATATTAAGGCACAGTATGTTCTGCTTTGAGCATACTCTGTGGTTTATAAACCCTTATTTATGGTTTAGTGTGCTGTATGAGCTCAGGAAGAATTTTAACAAAAGAAACCCTGGTTCACAGAACAATGTGTGAATGTTGTTTCTCAGTCTGAGTTCCATCATGGATCAACGTGACAACCTTTCAAATATATGAAGACTGGTATCATCTTTCCTTTTAGTTGTCTATTCTACGGGGTAAATATATTAAGATCCTTGAACCATTTCTCAAAATGGTTGATTTCCAAACTTTTCACCATCCTGCCAACCCTCTTTTGAACTTGCTACAAATGTACTCTGGCTAGGACAAGTACAGTGGAACAATTGCAATTACTTAATACATTTCAAGACAGCATTTGTCTTCTTAGCAACTGTACTGCACTTTTGCCTCATATTTAATTGTGGTCAACAAAAGATACCTTTCTGTGTACTGCTGGTAAGCTATTCTATAATTAATATTTCTATATCTGAATAGAAAGACTAAGTTCTATTTGTTTTATTTTAGTTCACTGAATGTTCTCTCTTTCGTGTACAATATTATTTATTTATTTCAATTTGTATGCCAGCCATCTCAATATGTGATTCTGGGCAATGAACAAAAATTTAAAAAATATCAAAATGAAAATACCTAACAGTAAACAATGCATCACATATTATATTCCCCAAAATAACCAAAAAATAGGATCTCTGCACAGACATGGTACCCTAGGCATAGAGCCAAGTCTTTACTGCATTACTTTCTTCAATACCCTGGGAAGTCCTTCATAGTACTTGGACATAGAGACTCAAATTCATTAAAATTAGCTAAGTTCTTCAGTACCTCCCCTTATCTATTCTAATCTGCAGTTCCCTCCTTCCCTCAATGGCACAATCTTGATTAACTAGGGCTCTACTTCCCTTCTGAGAAAAGACAGATGCAATATGAGAATTAAAATGTTCTGGCTTTTCACACCCACATTACCACTTCATCACCTTCTCTTTGTAATATACTTACAATGTCTTTGACTTGCCTTTTATTTCTAACTTACACAAACAACCTTTTGTTGTTATTTCAGACATCTCTTACAATCCATTTTAAGCTGTAGCTTTAATGAAAAAGTTCCTACAGCTTTTTGGAGACTTGTCTTCTTGTATTTTCTCTGACCGTGTTCTCCTCCTTCCTTTTCTTATTGTAGACCAGTTTTTCTTTTCAGCATTTTTGTATAGCCCTGCGAGCTTCTTTTAAATTTCTTCTTCATTTTTTTGGTCTCAGTGTCTCATTTCACAAAATTGAATATCCTTCCTGAATAGTTTCCTGCGTAATGATTTGAAGCCGGTAGATCTGATGATCTGTCTTCCCTCAGAACTCACCCAAGTTTCATCTGAAGTCTTCCAAGTTCCTCCTCCTCTGAGTATAAGAAATTCTAGGATCACATGACTGTTGCCCAAGGAATCAGTCATTTCACTCATCTAATTCCTCCTAGCCAGTGAAGATTAGTTCCTTCTTCTAATTAAAGTTCTCAACCAGAGGACAGTAAGTTACTGGACCTATGACTCTTGATAAGAGTGAAATACTCATCAAATGTCAGAATTGAAATAGCCTATGAACATTATTATGTTAGAATATTAGAGGCATGTACCTTGGGAAATTCAAAATTGTAAAAAGAAAAATGATTGCAGTGAACACAGACATCCTTGGCATCAGTGAGTTACATGGACAGGCTGTGATCAATTCAAATTAGAGGAGTTTATGGTTTATTGTTTTGGAAACGATAATATCAGTCAAAAACAAGTTGCATTCTGTGTAAGCAAACAAGTGGCTAAATGTGTTGAAAATCACAGAACGTACAACAATCACATGGTATCTGTCCAAATTCGAGGCAAGCCAATCAATATCACCATAATACAAATCTACACAACAACTATAGACTCTAGCTATGATGAAATTGAACATTTTTACAGTGAGCTTCAATATACTCACCAGCAAATATCAAAAAAGGATCTTTTGTATATTATGGTCAATTTCAATGCAAAAGGACACATTGCAAAAATAGTAGACAAGTTTGAGCTAGTCAAAAGGAACAAAGCTGTTGATTGCTAATACAATTTTGCCAGAAAAATCATCTCAGCATAATGAACACGTGGTTTATTCAACACAAGCAACGTTTATACACATGGACAGCATCAAATGGTCAACAATGAAATCAGACAAACTTTATTTTATGCCAAAATAAAAGGTTCAGGTGTATCTGTTAAAGAGACTTTCTGGCACTGATTGTAGCTGAGACCATCAGCTATTAGTGGCTAAACTGAATCTCAAACTCTGCAAAATGAAAAAAAGATACTATCCACCAAAAATTCAAGGTAAACAACATCTTACCTATGTATGCCATAGAAATTAAGAATAGAGTTGAACCACTGAATCTAGAAAGGAACGGTTCAATGAACAGTGGAACAGTGGAAATACCTTTTTGATCCAAGGTAACATCACTGAAATTGCTGAAAAGCAGATGTTACACCAAAAACTAAAGAGAACAAACAAGTGACTATCCGATGACACCATCAAATAGCTGATCAGTGAAGGACAGCCAAAGTCAAAAGTAATAAGGATGAAATTAAAAAGATGAATGCAATTTTCCAAATGAAGCCAGGAAAGACAAAAATAGGCAGCGGGAGGAGCAGTGCCAATATCTGGAAGAACAGAAAGGGATATACTAAGGTCATGTTTGCCAAAATGAAAATTATGCAATCCAGTTTTTCCACATGGCAAGGAACAGTTAAAGAGTGCAACAGGAATGTACTAAGTGACCAGCAGAAGATCAAGAACAGTGGAAAGAATATACAGAAGAACTCTATGCCAGTTTGACTTGCCATCAAGATGACAAGTATGACAGTCCAATTAATAGCGAACAAAACATCTTTGAAGAAGTAGAATGGGCCATGGAGAAATTGCTGAACAGGAAAGCCCCAGGTATTAATAGAATACCTGTGGAATTACTAAAACCAATGCCAGCTAACATCATCACTGCCCTGTGTCAAGAGATAATAGTCAACTATGAATGTCCTCGGGACTAGAAAACATGTTTTTATTCCATCAGTAAAAAAAGGCGATGCCAGAGACTGCTCCAACTATCACACAATTGCACTGATTTTTCATGCAAGCAAGATTCTGTTAAAGACTATTCAACAGATGCTACAGAATGTCATCAATCTGAAATTACCCGATGTACAAGCTGGGTCTAGAAAGGGGCATGACACTCAAGATCACATTGCCAATATTAGATAGATTATAATTAGAAAAAAACTTTTGACTATACACAACACAGTAAGCTACGGATGGCTTTGCATGATCTCAGTGTCCCAACCCACCTGATCAGATTTATCAAATCAATGTACACTAATCAGGATGCATCAGTGAAAACACTCTATGGTGACACAGATTGGTTCAGTAAGGAAGTTAGTCAGTGATGTATTTTGTTAACTATTTTTGTTTGATGCTGAATTATCATATGGAAATTAGATCTGGAACTGCTGATTTTAGACTGAAGATTGGGGGAATAATCATAAATAATTTGAGGCATGCAGATGATACAACATCTGGCTGAAAATAAGGAGGACCTGGAAAACATGATCTGAAAAATCAAGGACAAAAGTGAAAAAGTAGGATTGAGTCTTAACATCAGGAAAACAAAGATAAAGACAACAGCAACAGATGGACACGAGATGTTTAAAATAACAAGGAGGAAACTGAATTCAAGAATTTATCTTCCTT
>JANHZU010001681.1:160369-179069 GCA_032468055.1 Acrochordus granulatus
AAGGAAGGAAGGAAGGAAGGAAGGAAGGAAGGAAGGAAGGAAGGAAGGAAGGAAGGAAGGAAGGAAGGAGGCAGGCACATTTCCAAGAAGTAGTCATGCAATCAGAAGATCCAGAATTCTCAACTGTTTTGATGTTCCACTTTAAAAGTGGGAAAGGTTTTTCCATCTGCATGACTCTTATCTTCCTCAAACTATATCCAAACTCTGTTAGCTTTTTGGAGGGACATACATTTCAATTTTCAGCGAGTGTTATTTGTTTGATTAGAACTTATTTAAAAAAATGCAGAATGACAAAAACACGAACAAGAAAAACTACTTAACCTATAAAGAGAAATAAAAAACAGAGAATGTAACAAACCACAATAAGCAAAACAAAAGATTATGAACCACCAAAACATGTCATCTGTGTATCAAGTCTTAAACAAAATATACAATTTTCAAATTGAGGGGAAAAAACCCTCTATTCTTATAAAGCATCATGACATCTGTGCCAAAGGGAAACAAATTGCATCTTTTTTTTTAGGTTTTGTCTTTCCAAAAATGGGTAATTCCACATATATTGAATCTAATTCTTAATGCGTAGAATGATAGTGTTTTTCCATTTTCTCAAAATAATTCTGTTACAAATTCCCCACACACAGTATAACCAAAATTCCTCAAAAGAATCCCAATTTTTGGAACATAAGTCAATATTTTTATCATTAAGAGTTTCCCCATATATTTACCTAGACATTAATGTAACGTTGTATTAAGTTATACTACTTTAATATATTGCACTAAATTACATCACACTTCAGTATTCTATGAATTTGACAGAGCCTAGGTACATGCCAAAGTTCAAGTTTACTCTGGTGCAATAACCTAGATGAAATGTAAGTACAAGTAGTCAACTATGGTAACTGGAACCTCCTTTCCTAATCAACATAGTTGTAAGTGTCACATCACATCACCACACCAACTTGAAATAACAGTTCCAATTGTGATTGATGAGTGTGATGTTACACGGTCACCATTTCCAACCTCCTGTTAGTTTCCCCATTGACCTTGTTTGTCAGAAGTTGGGAATAAAGATCCAAATCATGATCAAATGACCATAGGACACTGCAGCTGTGAGCCAATTGCCAAACACTCAAATCTCGACCATGTAGTTGTGAGAACATTGCAACTGCCATCGTTCCGAAGGCCTACAATAAGATTCCTCATTCAGAGCCATCATAATTTCACACAGTTGCTGAATGAATGATCATTAACTGTATTTCTCCTCTCTTACTGCATTAACAGGTAATCCAAAGGACCATCATTTCCAGGTAGCCAATTACCTTTTGAGTAAAGCCATACTCTTGATTTATCACTTGGGTGCCATGAGCAGTTTGCCTGACATTTTGTTTTCCATAATCACTCAGGAAGGAGGTACAGTGGGGAAAGTGAAGTTCTGAAACTGATGTTGGAGATGGAACCAGTGCTCTGGAATGACTTGCGCAGTTTGCCTCCAACACTGCCTTTCAGAAAAAGGATGAAGACAAACAAGGTTTAAGTTGCCTAAAGTCTTGACTGTACACTAATTTGATAAATACATATTATATTACTTCAAAAAGATACCAATAAGATCAAACCAAGTTAAACAACCCTCAGATACTTTTAGAACAACTATATTTAACGTCATTTTGCTTCAGGAGTCTTTTCTGAATTGATAGATTCAGAACAAGTAAAATCAATTGCACGGCATGGCCTAAAAGAGTGTTCTTTGACTTAATATCCCTCAGAAATGTTGGCAGTCAACTGTCGAATTACCAGACATCATGCTTATTGGGAACACTATGAAGTAAAACTGCAATGCATCTGGTTAATTCCAGGTTTGGGATGTTGGATATAAAATATCATGCAGTACATTGGCTTGAATATGTGGCTAAATCCCCCTACTGAAATAGCTGTTTTGAAAAGTCGCAGATAGCCATTATACTTACATTCCAATATACCCCAAAAGATTTTGGAGGTGCATCCAAAACACTATATAGCTCTAGCCAACTTTTTTATTCCATTGCCAACCTTTTTTATTCCATTCACTACATTTTTGAAATATTTCATTCTATGTCATCAATACTCTCATATTCATTTATGAATATTAATGACACAGCAATCTCTATCAAGCAACAGTGAATTCAACTAGACGGGACATATATTCTCCTATCAGCATTATGTTCCAAGCAACTTACACCAAGATACTTTTATGTTACTGACCATCTTCCAGAATTTCTCTGTTTAACAGTCACTGAACCAACCGTAAAATCATAGACAATATCCTCAAAGAAAAGAAAAAGTAATAATATTAAGGATTCTAATCTTAAATGGAAGCTTCCCTGAACATGAAGCCTTGATTCTTTGTATCTGCATGTAGTATTGCATAAAATAAATATCAGATCTACGGCAGAAGAGAGAGGTAGGGAAGTAATTCTAAGAGTTGTTTAGTCACTGAGTTGTGTCCAACTCTTTGTGACCCCATGTACTGTAGCACACCAAGGATGCCTATCCTTCACTGTCTTCTGGAGTCTTCCCAAACCCACACCCATCACATTGACAATGCTATCTAACCATCTCATTCTCTGCTGTCCCCTTCTCTGTTTGTTTTCAATCTTTCCCAGCATCATATTCTTCTCCAATAAATCCTCCCTTTGCATTAATTAGGTGGCCAAAGTATTTGAACTTCAGCTTCACTATCTGTCCTTCCAGTGAATAGTCAGGATTTATTTCCTTTAGGATTGACTGGTTTGATCTCCTTGCAGCCCAAGGGACTCTTCAAGAGTTTTCTCCAACAACACAATTTGAAGGCTCCCAATTATTGCTTCCAACAGGATATCTTCCAGATTACCAAGATATTGGAAAGAGTACGAACCATATCTTTTAAAAACTCATAAATACCTTGATGGTGGGAATGGCAAATGGAATACAAGAGACTTGGGCCACTTGTCCATGCTATTTTTAACCTGAACCACATAACAGGTTCAGATTTAAGCTCTACTGTGCCTCAAAACACTAGGGAAAGCTAAAAACATCAGGGTTTCTACATATCTGCAATGGAAGCAGCAATCTTCCAACATATTCATTATTGATCTGTGTAGTTGAAACAGGCAAATGCATATAAATGTCTTAGTTAACTTGATTATACTTTAACAACCCACCAGTTCCAATTACTTCTTGGCTTCTCTCTAAATTCTACACATACATGCATATGCACCCACATGCATTTCTAGCAAATGGCTGAATTAAAATCATTAAGCTTTCCATGTACTATCTTTCTGAAGAATAAATGTAGCAAAATATGCATCTTTCAGTTGTTTTGAAACTGAAGTTGTTTTATGAAGGATTAAGAGTATTTCCAACAGCTTTAAACAGAGAAAAGCATATTTAGGAGCATGCATTACTAAAATACAAAATGCTAAAATAAAAATTGAGTATCAAGTTCTATGCTAATGTTCTCCACCTAGATTGTTCTTTAGGTACATGGACTTCCACTCAGAATATCCAAGCCAACGTGAGCATTGCTAAGAATACTTGGAGTCGACATACAGATTATCAAAGGAATGTGCTCAGGTTCAGGAAAACTACTGCAAATTACTGCTCATAAGAAAAATGTCCCACTGTCATTTTTTAACACTTCACTGAGCAACAGCTGTCAAGAAACAGAACTGGAAATAATATTGTTAGAAAAGGAAGTTTACGTGTTAAATTTCAAACCACTATAACAGTGTTATTTTGATTATTATGGTCTCACACTTCGTACAGTTTTAGTATCTCTCCTCCCCCATCCCTAACTCCTCTTCTCTTTTTGAGTTTCATTTTATCTGTCTTTTCTTACTTTCAGATGTATTTATATTCACTTTAAAAGGGCAAAAAATTCAAGGTTGTATGAAACTAGAGGGGGATAGGCCTTTTGCTAGATGTCTTCAAACAATCTTTGAACAACCATGTGCCACAAAAGGGTTAGTTTCAATTCTTGCACAGGGCAGAGTTTTAGGCTCTGTAGCCACTTCCATCTCCAAAATGTCTAGGAGAGTAATATTCAAATCAGACTTGAAGAGTTTGCAAGCCAGACATAATGTGAAAAATATAGGATGAGTTGGGCACACTAAGCATCTTGCAAGTTACCAATCTATGCTACAGGATTCCAAGTAACTTGAACACTTGGTGTCCTACAATCTCCAATCAAGAGCATGGAACCAAAGTAAGAAACAGATACAAGAACTATAACTTTTTAGTGCATAAGCATTTGGAAAGTGACAGTGCAGTTTCACTGGGAAGGAAAACAAATATATATATGTTCATTTGAGTATTATGATTCTATTTATTGCTTTCTCTGCTTCATTTTTCTGGCTGGAGTGTATGGATTTTATTTTATTATGTAAACCGCAAAAGCAACTGGGAAGCAAATAGAGATAAGAGATGCATGCACACCTGCATATGCACACACACAATTTCAACTACATAGACCCATATATGGAAACTGGGGCCTAAAATGTTGTGTAAATGTGTAAGAAATGTCTACACTTGTCAATCTCAGATGCAGCTACTTAAGGTCAAATAATAGTGTCCTCTAGAGGTTTCCTAAGTAGCTTTTGCAGAATAAAAAATTGCCACTGGGAAGAATTCTGGATAAAAGCTCACAAAGTTCATTTCCCATCATACGAACAATGCATATGCTTAATCTAGTTATAATGCTTTCAATTTTGCAGAATGCTAAGGGTCAAGATTCTTGCCTCTGTTTTTTTAGCACAATCCCTTTGAAGCAAGAAAGGAAGTAGAAAGAAACAACATAGGAGAAAATGAGTGGCAGTGAAGTATCAGCATGTGCTGCTTTGAACTATAGCCGAACAATTATTTTCTTTCACAATATAATTTAGAGATCACATTCCAGTTAGGTTGTATCAGTAATAGTCTCCTTCATTAGAATTGTTGTCCAATGTCATTGAAAGGGTTTTTCTGACATCCCACAAAGCAGTAATGTTAATCTATATGGAATTAAAGCCTTTTATATAGGAAATATAAATAGTGGGGTACTCCTGACATAAAACTGCTTTCAAAAATGGGCCCGCTAACACAAGTGTCTATGATTCTGTTCACAGACCACTACATATATGCAATTTTCCTCCTACTTTTTGGTTATTATTTCAAGAAGGTATAAACACTGAACACCATGGCAATGTGTACTAAGATCTTCTTATGCAAGGGGTGGGGAGGGAGGTATCATAATATTTACTATCACCTATTGTCTTCTAATAATTGAACTTAGCATAATTTTGGTATCATATTGGGCTGCTGGTATAGCATAGATAGTGTGATGGGCATGGGAAGACTCCGGGGGGCAGTGCAAGACAGGGGGGCCTGGCATAATGCAGTCCATGGGGTCGCGAAGAGTCGGACAGGACTGTGTGATTGAACAACAAAGGGCTGCTGGTGAACAGAGCAGGGCTGAACTATCTGCTTTCTCAAGGCCTGGGACAGCCCAAGTCTCTTTTTTAGGACTTTTGAGAGCTAGTGGCAATTTTAACCATTTCAGGGGAAATAAACATGAAAACTGTAGACTAAGCCCTAAAATGAAGCCTTCCTCTTGTGGAATTACATTCAACATTGAGCTTTTCTATTATAAATAATACTTAAGTGTTTTACATTGCCTTCTTCAAGAAGCTTTTTTCATTTCTAAATCTAATCTACATCTTAGGAATTTTCTGGTGTTCTTCTCCCATCTGAGTATTACTTAGGTGCAACCCTGCTTAGCTTTTTCAAGGTAAGGCAACAAAGAAAAGTCCATCTCCTGAAAAAAATGTGTAAAACCGTGACTTCCCAGGTTGAGATACTTAACAAATAACATTTTTGGCTAAGATACGTAGCAACATCCCCTATTAAAACACTGTTGCTTTAAAAAAATTGCTGAGAGGTATTCTGATTACATCCCTACATATACCAAAGCATTTTGGAAATGAACCCAAAACATAGTATAGCTTTAGCCTTTACCAACCTCTCCTATTCCATTCTTTACTTTTCTAAAGTATTTCATTCTTTGCCACTGATACTTCCATACCGTATTAATTTATGGGTATTAATGATACAGCAGTCTATTAAACAGCAGTGGATTCAACCAGATATTTACATATTAACATCACATGCCCAAATATTGCCAAGATACCTGCATGTCATTGACTGCATCTCATAATTTCCCCGTTTAACAGAAAATACTATCCCTTTAAAAAATGTAAAAAGAAAAACCCCGGCATGCTATTATGTGATAATATAATATCATATATTCTATGATATAATTATATAATTATATCATATGATATAATGGCAGGAATTGAGAATTTGACTAGTAATATCTTGCAACCATTTTCTGGTGACCTCACACACAGAGGTAAATGCACCAATATCCATTTTATGGTTATTTGCTTTGGCAACTCCAGATATTTTTTCAGGTGATCTCAGCAACAATATGAAAAGTAAATAAAAGTTAGCATGGTCAAACTATGAAGGATTTTGATAACCTCGCTCAAGAGGTCATGTATTCTCTTCTGAAATCTAGCAAAAGCAGGTCTCCATTTTATAATCTCAGGCTCCCGAGCTACACTATGCTGAAAAGGTAAAACAGTAAAAGTGCACTTCTAGCACAAACTATTAGGTGGGAAGAAGCAGGTCCAGACAGCTCAATTCTAAAGATTTACTGAAGCTTCAAGGTCACAAGAATTTGTCCAAATGCCATCCCATGCGTGCACTCCCCAGATACTACTAACGATTTTCGACGAGAGGTCAGACCACTGGCATTTGTGCATGCACAGATTCCAAACTGATCCCCCTCTTCATTCCTGGCTCAGTCTTTCTATCACACAGATGATGTTAAGTCACAAAATCAACTTGCCGATTTTTTTCTTCACTCAACGATGAAAAGGCATGTGAAATGTTTTTGTATAACTCATTACTTACTTACTCCAAAACTAGAAGTGCTTTCCCAGAATTTATTACAGCAGATTTAGCCGACCTTATTCCAGCAGATTTAATGACAGGGATTGAACAGGGGCTATTTCCAGAATGGGAATAATACAAATAGCAGATGTTGACTGGCATTCATGATTATTAATTTAAGAACACTAGTAGGGTACGTCACATATGGTTGCTATATGGTTGGCACTACACCCTTAATGCTGCATAAGGCAATTTTCAATCTACATGTTCAGCTAAGCCTTCAGCTTAATGTGGTCTGTTGGCAGAGGCCTCACAACTATAAAATGCATCATCACGGCTGTGGAATCTCAGTGTGTGCTGCTTTCCTGAGAGAAAAGTGGAGAGTAAGGAAACAGATGGTACCAACCACATGAGGATGTCATGGGAAATGCCATCCTAGTGTAAAATCCTGCTTCACCCTTAAGTATTTAAGAAAATTAAAGGCAATATAAATGATATACTGGGGTGAGTTTCTATTCAAAATTATGACCATAGACTGAAAGCCACAGCCAAAATGATGGGGGGGAGTGAGAAGAGAACAAAATTGAACAGAAGTATAGCTTGTTTATTGGAACTGTTCATATGACTTGGCTCTATGTTCACAGACCTCAGTATCCTAAAAGTTTACCCTGTCATCAGAATTCTTTTCAACCCCAACATAATAACCTCTGAACCATTTCTTCCCTCAGATCAACGTTTTTCCCCTCACATGAGAACCAAACCAAACAAAAATCAGATTCCATACTACAAATGTATTCATTTATTGAGTACATTTATATGGATACCCATCGTATATACATGGCTGTGGCTGGCAAGCAATTAAAACAAAAAACAGAGTAATACCTCCCACACAGTAAGTGGCCTTATGACAAAGCCTGAGCTAACACAACATGCCACATCAATAATGTGATCTGTCTGGTTTGTAATTAGCATGTTTTATCAAACCCCAGTCAATTCTGGGAGTTGATAAAACATATTTAGCCCATTTTCGAACACTTTGCTCAAAAACTGGCTAAACAAACCATATCTTAGGAACAGGTGTAAAATCAGTCACCACAATCTGCATCATAACCACAACCTGTTATGGGCTAAGAGTTGTAATTGGCCTGTGAACAGTGTGCAGGGGAATGGGTAGAGACCAAGACAGGAACTAAATTTATTCTTATTTTACATTAAAATTGCTCATTATTGCTATATTTCACATTCTGTCACAATAAAATTTGGTAATCCCTTTTGCAAGTCTCCAAGGACTTTAGCAAAGATTTTTAATAGGTCATCACAATCAAGCACAATCCATCTTTTGAATAAGGGCACAAGAACATGACTATAAACCTTCAGTAAGCTTGAATACTATATTTGCTTTGAGTGTCAAATCAAGGACCATTTACTATACATCTAGAGCCATCTGAAAGAGTTAAAACACTGTTGTGTGCACATTTCAGAAAGCAGCTGTTAACCCTCTGCCATGGGAAGAGGGGAGAAAATGAAAAATCCTGGAGTAAACATTGGTTGTATAGATTTTGGTTACTTAGAGAGCTATCAAGCTTACTAATTTTGAGAGTCTGGTTTTCTTCTTCTTTCTCCACAATAAGAAATACACTTAATTAAGCCAGCTGTAAGATGTTTCTAAATATCTGACCTGGGAAAAGGAACTAATTAACATCAATGCTAACTAAGAATCCTGGTAAGAGTGGGTAATGTTTTATGTCTCCCTTTTTTTAAATTAAATTCATTTTAATATATTTTCTCTCTTTTTCTGGAGACTCTGAAATGGACTTTCATCTCTATTATACAGCGCTCTTCATAGAACATGGACATCTTCTTAAAAATTCAATGAACCTAACAGCTTAAAATCAGGTGTGCTCTTTTACATTTGAAGATTTGAATTGTATTCCAATTCAAATTAGCAACATTCGTTGCTAATTCAACTGTTAGGGCCACTTTAAATGCCCTAAGAAAAACAAATTTATCCTTTCCCAGACATGGATTTTTTTTCAAGCCATGAATAAAATTACAACTGGTGTTATCTCTTAATGTCACACACTACCACCATGCATTTGTTTGGAAACCATTTTATGATATAGCCTGTTTGGGATAAGGTTGCATTTGTGCAGGAAACACAATTTAGGAATGCTTCTTGATCCCAGCTGTCAGTGGATTTTAAACAGTAAGTGCAGGACAGAACAAATTTATACAATTCCAACTACTAAGCCAACTATAATCCTTCAAAGTTGGAGTGGATTTCGCAATTTATCTGTTCCTTTGTCACATCCTTCCTGACTTCTGAAATATATTATATATGGGACTGCCATTGGAAAATGACTTCAAGTGTCACTTATTCAGAAAAAAAAACTTATATAAAATAGTATAGATCTACACTAAAAGATCCATCTGCTCCAGATTCCTGTTGAACGCATTTCAGTGGTTTACGGCCTGGTTATCTGACAGACTATCCCACCTGCTATGAACGTCCTTGTTATTTGGGAGAGGCCCAAACACAGACACACATCTGGAAGTCCACCTAAGTAGTATATAAGAGAAGACTGTCTTTTCTTTGGCCCCATGCTGTCAAAAGATGAGTTTGGCCCCCAATCTTCCAATATTTAATTTAATGGCAAAATAACAATTCCACAGTTCTTTCATCCAACTTGTACTGAATTGATTTTTTACTTCAATATTGATTTTGATTGATTTTAATTGCATTGTTTTTATTCTTGTGTTACATTACACCAAACAATCTCAAATCTCATATTTTGATGTTGAGATCTGACTACAATTTTAGTAATTGGTATCTATGGTATTATTTGGTAATATGGTAAGATGGTTTTATTTTAGTAATATGGTACTAATTCTTAGGATATTATATCTGACAAGGATTTATCTAGGATCATTCTTTCAACAGAAGAGGAGAAAGCAGTAGAAAGTTAGGTGGATTATGATGCTGTAATACAAAATGATCCCAAGGTGATTCTGCAAATACAACTCAGCCTAAAGCATGACAGTACAGCTTTTGGTTTGAAAACATGTGGAATCATGATTTCCCTAACTGTATACCATTATTAAAGGGTAAATGTACATTTATGTTTTGGAAATAATTTGTGTGGGACCTCAGTACATCTCAAACATACCTTCCTGGAGCCTCCTTTTTCTTAGTAAACATATTAATAAAGAAATCAGTTAATTTTCACAAACAACAAGCAAAACAAGCAATTTTAGAGATCCCTCTAAAATCGGCTGACTTTTATCAAAATAATCTGATCTTAATCTAAAAAGGCTATTGACTCCTGTATTGGTTGCTAAATAAATGCCTAAACTCTGCAGTGAAACAAAAGGTGGCACAGAGGTGGCATTTAGGCTTTATTAAGTAACCTCAATCAAATCTACACTCAAAAGCTATAGCATTTAGAGTTTTGTATACCGCCCACTCCTTTAACAGCTCATAGTGGATTATAGAAATACAATTAAAACAGACCTTAAAACATTATTAAAATACAGGTTAAAATAATTAAAGAGTTAAAACTTAAATGGCAAATGAAAGAACAGGAAGGCCTTGTTAAATCTCTGTACTGAGTCACCTCTTCAACTGCAAGAAAAATGCTTGCTTAAAAATGCCCCATTAACAACCTGTTTTGCAACAAAGGCCCTGTTACAAAGGAAGCAGAAATAACTATGGATGTTAATTCTAGCTGTAACAGGATCCACAAAAGGTGTCCCTGAGATGGTTTAAGAATAAATAGGACTGTACAGGAATTGGTGATTTTTTTAAGTAGCTTGGTTTGGAGCCAAGTCAGTCATTCGATACAATTGTACTATATAGTGTGAATTCAGGTGCAACTGGCAACTAGGTTCAATATTTTTGGTATGGGATTACATAGGATGTGATCCTCAAGAGTCAGTATTTACCCCCTTTGAAACCACATTCTTAATTGGATATAATTTCTGGACTGTCTTCAAAGGACATCCCACATTATAATAATCTACCTTAAAATTATAAGCACACCTAGTTCTGCGATTAGGTCTCCTATTAAAAAGGCTAGTTCATACAGATGTTACATGATTATCCAACATTATAGGATTCCCAGATCACACACCTGTTCCTTAAGCAGAGTGTATCCTCATCCAAAACAGGCATTTCTCCAACTCCAACCACCTGGAATTGCTGCCAGACAAGATGGGTGTGGCATACACATTTCATAAATAAACTTATAACTAAAGGAACTTTCTGTGACCATTCAGAGGAAGGAATTTTGCCTCCAAGTAAAAACAACCAGGTTTTTCAACAGTGGTCCAAATTTTGCAACTGCCTTACATGAATTCTATCTACTAGAATTTTAAAAGCTATTACACTGAATGGTATAGTATTGCATGCTTTCTTACTTTTGTCCATTTCTTTTTTTAGTATGCTTGGACTAAAAAGTTCTCTCTTTTTTAATGCTTTATTGTGCTGACATTTAATGTTGTTTAAACATTTTTATGAAGCTGCTCTAAAAAGGATTGTCCTATAAAGATGGTATATAAAGCATGTAAATAAATAACAAATCTAAAATCAGCCATTTGAGTTGAGTAAACTAAACAGAAACTTCTTCCTGATCAAAACAGTACAATTATTCCTAATTCTTTTTTAATCCCCAATCCACAATAAAATTAATTGAATAGCATTATTCTAACAAATGCATTATTTGAAGATGATCATAATTAATCATATAAGCATTCCTTATTATGAAGGCTTACCAAATTTATGGATTTCAGCTCAAAATGTTCCAAAATGGTTTCATAATACCCTTCTCCAAGACTTTTAAAATAACAGCATCCAAGTTGTTATCAATCTAATTGTGTATGCTAAAGTAACTGAAGTAGGCCGTCCTTTACAAGTCCAAACAATTGCATTCCATCGGCTAGCTGAAGGACTCAAGTTGTGTTTGTCATGAGTGCTGTATATGATTGGTTCTTTGGCAGAACAAATGCTGTACTGAAGCCTTTTTGTGCATTGTCATTAAAATTAAGGTATGCAGTTGAACCTATTGTTTTTTTAAAAAAGTGCACTACAAAATTGCAAAAGCAGCACTTTACTTTGATCGCTTAAGTTGGCAGCAGTTTTCATCACCAGATCACCAGTATTTGGTTTTATTACTGGGCTGAGGTATTGTATTTTTCAAGAACAATGTAGGATGTTATAAATCTAGGAAATCCAGTCCAACAGTCAACAAAATCTTTTTCTCTCCTTCCCTTCCTTTGGATTTTTTTTCTTGTTTGGTTCTTTTCTCTGCCTGGCAGAGTCCTTCTCTCCTTCCTTTGCCTAGCAAATAATCATTTTTCACTTCTAAGATAGTGGGACAGCCAGACCTGTCTCACCTTTCCCTCCCACAGGAGGCCCAACCTCCAAGCCCTGTTCTCATGCTAAAACTCATCCTCCTGCTTCTGTGCCCTGGAAAGTTCATCACTACCTCTGAAACAGGAGCTACCATCAAGGAAAAAATCTGGCAAGAATTCCTACAAGATGGTACTGCTTGATGCAGCATCTGCTAACCAGGCTTCACTACAATATTTCCAAGCAATCCACTGGATCAAGCCAAAATGAATCTGGACAGTTCTAGACAGTTTGACTTTCTGAAGCATTTCTCATGACTCCAGAGCACATCTACACTGGGTTAAGCAAGAAAATAAAGTTGCCCTCTAAGTTGTTTTATGCAAGTTCAGACCCCACACAGTGTTACTGCAGGATGCAGGTAACAACTTAAAGGACCACATGAGACGAACACACTGTAAATTTGCAATCTATAATCTAGACCAGCATTTCTCAAATTTAGCCGTTCTAAGATACGTGGACTTCAACACCCAGAATTCCCCAGCCAACACTACACAGAAGCAAGGGAAGACAAGAGTATTTCACACTGCGAGAAACAGAATTTTCTGAAGAAAATTTTCCATTTCATAAATTCATTAGTAATAATGAAAGGATGCCAACTTCAAATAAAGCAGTACGCAAGTGTGGCACTTCAAAGTTTAATTTAAGCTTTGCAGGTAATTATCTCTACCAAGTATGTGAAAGAAGTAGCTCACTGATCAGAAGATTGATCAGCGCAAACTGGAAACTTTTTATGCAAATTATGCTGTAGAAATCACCCTCATTTGTATAAGATTCTTCCCCAAAGCAAAATCTTCTGGAGAAAGCTGTCACTACAAAATAGCATCTGAAGAAGCCATCTCTCCTGTCACTCTCATCACAGAATAGGACTGAAATCATTTTTTTCCTCTATCATCTCCTACGCTTCACAAATCACACTGAGCAAGGAGTCTGATTCTGTTGCTAGGCTGGAGAGTTAGGGAATAATTCTATCAGTGACCCTGGGCATCCACAGATACCAAGCAGAGACTAGTAAACTAAACAGTTCATTCAGCCTTTCAGAAGGCTGTCTGGAATTATTTACCATCAAAAGGAAATTAAATAGGAATGTTAGAAGTTGTAAGGAAAAGAGAAGGTATTCTGTATTTCTGAAATGCTACAGTACACTACATTTGGGGGACACAACCCTGGCTGTACTTGAAGAGCCATGTTCTGTAACTATAAAGTTGTTATTACAGAACATGACCACCATGAAAGGTTTATGTGGCTAATGCGATTGCAGACCCCAGGATAGTATCTGGGCAGAAACCAATTTCCCTACTCACTCTTTCTCTCTCTCTTACACACACGCTCAGAGATATTCCCGACAGTGTAATTAAAGATGGAATGTTATTATTTCCTCTACCACTTACTTACACACACTGGAGAACCCTGGGAAAAAGATCTGCAAACGGCAGAAATATAGTGATTGGATTCTTACATCATTCTCGGTCATACTGTGAATTTATTTTGATGTAGTACATCTATTGAGAAGTTTGAAATAAATTTGTACTGTTGAGGAGATTGTTTATGATAGGGTGGGCTATCTTGAGGCTCCTCAATCCCTTTTTTTGCATTTCTTGAACACTTTCCAGAATTGATCAGCCACCATTATTGCTGAAAATGGTGATTTACAACCATCATTGAGCCTGGAAGGAAGAGGAGTCACCACATGGCTAGGCCCAATTTTATAATTTTTGTCATTGTCATTAAGTGAATCCACTATCCACAATGGGTGTGTTTTGCTATGAACCGGAAATGTGTTTCCAGCAAAAAAAAATGTCATAAATCATGGTCACATGACCACAGGATGCTGCAAGCAACCATAATTGGGAGCCAGATGCAATCTTATGCCTGTGGGGGGGGGACATCAGAAGTTTAAATTTGGTTCATGAGTCACCCTGGGGAGATCTGTTGTAATTTGATTACTGGTTGTAAGTCGAGGACCATCTGCACAGTTACCCAGGAGTTTGAGTGACAGACTGATTTAGCAGACTACGGATGCAACTAAGAGAATTTTAGTCCAGCAGCACCTTGAAATAGCAGACTGGCCTGTTACCTCAGGAAGTGGTCTGGGCAATGGTCTCTGCTTCTCCTGCAAAATAATTTTTCAACTTCTGATTCAAGAAGAGAGTGCTTATAAGCTTGAATCAGACAAGAGCAACCATCAGCAAACTCAAGATTTCCAACATGAAGATGTTGCTTCATGACACAACCCAAACCGTGACACTGAAAAATAACAGACTTAACCCATAGCAGCATTTACTTCTACAACTGGAAGTAAGAAAGATCCCCTGGAAGAAAAGGTCAAAAAAGAATGACGTATGTCCCTCATACTCTATCACTCATTTTTCCACTGCAAAGTTTCCCCTGCATGGTTCACCAAAAGGTTTTTGCATCATGTGGGCAGGTAAGAATTAATCCAGTTTTGACAGAAATATACTACCATTCGGATATAGAGGCAAGTAGGAAAGAAAAGCATAATCCAACATAATGCATACCTCCCAAGGGCTCTTCACATGGAAGATGCAGCTGTAATACATATCTGCAGCTGCCCAAGTCAAAGTACATCTGAACCATGAAGCATCTATGCCTTGCATCTATCTGCCTTTCAGAGAAGAACAGCATTAACCAAATAAGATTCCAAAAGAGGTTTTCTCGCAGAACCCAAGCCAGCTCCAATTACACCACCCCACTGACTATAATGCACACTGACAGGGACTTGATGCCCAAAGACATGCTTGTTTATTTTATCAACAAAAAAGAACTGTGAGAAATTGCCAGCCTGTTACTCCCCTGGGTCATTCAGTTCCCATAGCCACACATACCTCAGCAAGTAGCATAGATTTCCAACAATGCTGGCAAAGCTTGTAAGCTCTAATACAACAGTGTGATTTTGACAGAATCAAGTTCAATCATGATGGCATGGTGTGACACATACTTGTAAAATAAGGGTTCAGAAATATATCCAGCAAAATATACATGCTACTGGTACACTATATACAGATTTCCCTGTTGCACAACTTTCAATATCTAGTATGGGTTGCAAAATTGTTCTATTCACCAAACCACTTGTGTTCAAACCAGTAAGTTTTCTGTAACATCAATTATCTTAACCTATTCAATGAACAAAATGATGAACTGAAAATTAAATGGAACTTTAGATAACAAAAGACAGACATATCCCAACAGTGCAAAGATAGCAGCACTTGGGATTTCTCAATTTTCACCTGAAACCTAAGTATAAAACTTTTATATAATCATATGTACTTAAAAGAACGAATGCTATAACTGATGAAATTGGATGTGCATTTAAAGTGAAAAAAGGAATTTATGTATCATTACATATTTAACTGTAATGGAACTAAATAGTTTTTTTTCAGAATTTGATACCATGACAGTTATGAATTATTAATCTATATAGATGAATAACAGGTTGTGTGAATCATTCAAAAAAGATGTTTAGGAATGTGCAGGAATATATATGCAGCATCTGTTTTCAAACTGTTCAAGCAACCACATCCTTTTTCAGGCTTATGCAGGTGCTTCAAAGTACATGTGCATGGATAGATAGCCAAAAGCCATTTCTAAAGTATCCATGCCAAGCCTGGAAAACATTATGGCTGTTTTTCACTTTTTCAAAAAATGTTACCTCTTAAAATGTTCCTGCATTCAAACCACCTCTTTTGGTGATTTGCACAGCCCTTAATAGGAAAACATTGGCTCTGATTGAGTCATTCAATCAAATCCTGTCAACAGCTGATCTAGTCAAATTTTCTTACAAGCAGACCTGCCAATGTATAATCACACCCAATGCGTCAAAAGTTGTCATTTATGCAACACAGAATCCTGTTAACTTCCTTGCAAAGCTTTACCATGGGTATCTACAAGGAAGGGAGGAACACTGAAATGATGACACATGCAAAATGACATGAGTACATAATTCACATATTCTATGCAATGCATCATGATGCACACAATGTCACTGTGGGTTCTACAGCACAACTGTGGACATCACCATCCCTTTCCCCATCAGCCAGCCAGAAAGCAGAAGCAGAAAGGTAATGGAAGAAAAAAAAAGTGTGTCTATGTAATGTATGTGAGGTCTCCAATTCATTCAAAAAAGAACATTACAAATTGCTAGTAAATGTGAAAGGTTTCTCCTGCCATTGTGTCCAACTCTAGGGGGCAGTACTCACCTCCATTTCATAACTGAATTGTCCAAAGATGCTTCCGTGGTCATGTGGTTGGCATGACTATATGCCGAGGCACACAGAACATTGTTACCTTCCCACCAAAGGTGGTACCTATTTATCTACTTGTATTTTTACAGGCTTCTGAACTGCTAGATTGGCAGGAGGTGGGGCACGAATAGGAGCTCACCCCGTTACGGGGTGCCTGGGTCTTGAACTCAGGCTGTCGATCTTCCAGCTGACAAGCCCAGCGTCTTAACCACTAGACCACTGTGCTCCTTCCAACTATACTTAGTTGTACTCTAAAAACAAGCATTGCTTGTAGCCAGAGGCAATCCTAAAAACCTCTCCCTCCAAGTGTAAGGGTAACCTTCTCCAGCAAAGAGCCCATAAAAACACTCTCTTCCTCTAAGTCCTTGTAGGAAAAATCCAAATTTCAGTGACAGAGAAAAGTAACAGGAAAGGAGACAACATCAACTGCAACAAGCTTTGTAAGAGGCTTCAGATAAGTCCAGAAGGGGAGAAAGGAAAGTGAATTTCCATTAATATGGTGATAGGAATGGCAGGCCCCAGGAAAGGAGACAATAGACAATGGCTAGGGAATTCTGGGAGTTGAAGTCCATTCGTCTTAAAGTTGCCAAGGTTGGGAAACCCTGACCTAACCACTGCACTACTTAGCACAGCCATTTGATGGCTGTGACGTTTAGGCCCATATGCAAATGCTCTCAGAAATCTGGCGCAAGAGTTCTGCTAAGGTCTGGTCTCATTTGGAGTGACCGGTAGTATAGAAATATTTGCAAAGGATGGATGACCAGACTGGCCCCTGTAGGCAAGTGTTTTGAGGAAGAAACTAGAACTTTGGCAGTGAATTCTGTAATGGAAGTCTTGATTTTTTTAGCTTTGTGGTCTCACATTTTTCATCAGGAAACTAAATAGATGCTACTGCCCATTTTTTTTCTCACTGGGTTATGGTATCTTTTTGATTCAAATTGTTCTTCATAACTTCATGGCTTATTGAGTTTAGATGTTCACTCAATACACAGTAAGAATTTAAACTCAAAGCAGAGCCATTTATTTCACTTTTTTCTTTGAAAAGGAAAAGTTATACATACTTGCGTGTGGTAGCTCTCTTTAAGACATTCCAATCTGCTCTTCCAGTGTTATTAAAAATTCAAATAATATGAAAAAATAACTAAATGGAGAAGGTAGTACAAAATCAAATAAACGTATGCAAATCTAAACTGATCTTGAAATTAAATTAGATTCTGATTCTGGGACACAGAATGAAAAGAGTGAAATCAGTAACAATTGCTATACACTGAAACCCCAATTTATTGCATTTTGTGGAGTGAATCAAATTCCCATTATATCTGCAGTATTTGTGTAATATCTGTGTCACCATGGATGACATTTTCTCCAATTTGAAGGACAGTTAAGAATATTGGTTATTGAAATCAAGGTTTCACTGTATATCCCTATGCAATAAAATATTCCAATACTGGAATTTACCTGAATTTTATCTACGCTTGCACTTCATGCTGATATTATCTATGGGTTGCTTAATCATAGAAACATAATCTCTTGCGATCTAAATAAAACTGAAACTGTTTTCAATAACAGCTCGATCTGAAAATTCTTCTGATAATAGGAATGCAGTTTGCATGTTCTTAAGAGGCTCTTTAACAAAATTAAGTATTTTGAAACCTAGTATTTCTCAGAAGATGATTTTTTGTATTATAGTTTCTTAAGCCATCATGTCCATTTACCAGTTTTCTATTGAATTTAGAATAAGCAAAAGACACTTTAAAAATCAAACAATTTTATTTGGAATTATTTAAACATAGAATTCAATCTAACCCTTCTTTAAATAGCTAGTTATATTAAGTGCTCTTAATAGTGGGATAAACCACAAAACAATCATGACAGCTATAACAAAAAAAATATATCTCCATTATAAATAAATCTATTTATAAATTTATCGAGTCAACTGCAGATTTGCAAACTATTGTACATAAACTGGAAAACTGTTAATTAGGTGACATAGTTTAAATCCCAGAAAAGAAGGAAGAGAAGAATGATTTAATCGGAAGAAGCAAAAACAACAAGAAATTATGCTGTATGCAGGGATGATACATATAAC
>JANHZU010001683.1:10394-20904 GCA_032468055.1 Acrochordus granulatus
AAAATCCAATCCAGATGCCTGCTTTTTAAACTTTTGTTGCGATGCAATTACCCTGGACGAGTGAGTCTTCACAGACATTTTCTTTAGCTGTTTTCCAATAGGAGAAGGGTGGGAAAACGAGTGTGATTAACAAAATTTTCCTTTCAGATTTGACTGAAACAGAATGTCTGTAGGCCCCTGGAAAGATTACTGTTCAGTAGAAAACAATTCATGCCCCTCAGCTAGCTCCTAATAAAAATCAGTGAAAGAGATTTACATTCTCACCATAAAAATTTCACTGAATCACAACATGGTTGCATTAAATTGAAAGGTATGAATTTCCACTACTGCACTAATTTAAATAAAGTTTAGTTTATAGAAGTTTCCTAAAACACAGAATCCTGTGTGCTTTTGTCTCCATGGTACAATGTAGCTATGGGAAAAATTTACTTCATAATTTCTACCATGGAACTATTTAAATACTAACAGCTCCTAGAAGTTGTAATTCACAACTATGAAGCTATTATTTTTGTTGTATTTTACTTCATATAGAAGAAGCATGTAAGATAAATAGATAAAAATTATTTATGCATTTGAATTTAAATTTGAAAAGGTTGGGGAAGGGACACTAAATCTCAACCTTTCACCCAACTTTATGTATGGGTGACAGAGTATGAGACATATCTCAGGAAATCTTTTATCCAATTCAAAAATTTCATTTCACAAAAATAGTTCTAATTGTAAGCAATGGGGCAGCTAACAGATTGTACACAATGTTACCTTTATGACTTATTCCATTTCTTGTATCCACATGCAAAGAAAGATTGAGAAATTATGACCTAAACTGGAGTTGGAGGAGAAACACTTACATGACTCAAGTTTCAAGTTTCATATGGAGGAGGATCATTTCCATACGTATTCCTCCTTTGCTGCACATTATCAAAAATCTGATTATGGATTTTTTTCATTGGTCAGGATTCTATGTGCTTTTCATTTCATTTTTTTAAATGTTCAGAAGCTATTTATATTTGAAACATGAGGATCATTTTCATTTTTCCTATCTTACATTCTTACACAAAAGGGAAAAAAAGAAGAAAAAATATTCTATTTTTATTTATCCAGCTAAACTTTATGCTGTTTTGTTCCTTCTTCTTCTAAGTGAATAAAATTAGTGATGGGGCTACCAGGCGGCTTACCTAAGGTAGAATGGGTCCTAGGTTCATATACTATGTGAAAAAGGAAGATGAAAAGCATCAGTGAAAATGTGATTGGGGATTTTGATCAACCAGACATTGGTACTATCACGTTAGATTTCAGAAGGTGATTATATGAATGAGTTAATTTGAAATATAGATATATGAATTTGTAGCATCATCTTGATGTCATTGTATCCTAAATTGCAATCTCTTTTCATGCAATCTGTTGAAGGCAAACAATTAATTTCTATTTAATTATTGTCATGTCCTGAAAATTTATATTTTTCTGTAATAAGAGTGTCTCCCTCCCATTAAAAGCATGGTAAGATGTAATTTATAGAAACACATACTGGTTTGGTCATCACCTAGGTCAACAAGGACTACTCTAAATATTGGAGTTCCTGGACATCTGGTGAAAAATGGGCTACAGAATCCACTGCAGGAGGAAATTGCAACTCACTCCAGTGTCCTTATCAAGAAAACTGCATGGACACGAACAAAAGGCTAAAAGATATGAACAACAAAAGATAAGCCCCTCAGATTGGAAGGTATCCAATATGCTGCTGGGGAAGAACAGAGGGCAATTACAAGTAGCTCCAGAAAAAGTTAAATGGCTGGACCAAAGCCAAAAGATGCTCAGCTGTGGATGTGACTGGAAATGAAAAGAAAGTCCAATGCTGTAAAGAACAATATTGCATAGGAACCTGGAATGGAATATCTATGAAGCAAGGTAAGCTGGATGTGATCAAGATCGAACATCGACATCTTGGGAATAAGTGAACTAAAATGGACAGGGATGGGTGAATTTAATTCAGATGACCACTATATCTACTCAGTTCACCTTACACAAAACGGAGTAGTCCTCATATAAGATCAATAAAAGAGTGAGAAAAGCAGTACTGTGATACAACCTAAAAATGACAGAGTAAACTCAATTCGAATCCAAAGCAAACTATTCATGATCGTAGTAATCAAGTCTATTATCACTGATGCTGAAGAGGCTGAAGTTGACTAGTTCTGTGAAGGCCTATGACATCTTCCAGAACTCTCTCACACACACACACAAAAGATGTCCTTTTCATCATATGGGACTGGAATGCTAAAATAGGAAGTCAAAAGATAACCGAATAACAGACAAGTTTGGCCTTGGAGTACAAACTGAAGAAGAGCAAAGACTAACTGAATTTTGTCAAAATAGTATGCTGGTCATAACAAATACATTTTTCCAACAATCTAAGAGGTGACCGAGAGCCAGAAATCCTGGAGTGTGAAGTCAACTGGGTCTTAGGAAACATTACTAACAACAAAACTGGTGGAGGTGACAGTATTCCAGCTAAACTATTTAAAAACCTAAAAGAAGATGCTGTTAAAGTGCTGCACTCAATATGCTGGCAAATTTGAAAAACTCAGCAATAGCCACAGAAAAGATCAGTTTGCATTCCAAACCCAAAGAAGGCAATACCAAAGAATGTTCAAACTACCATAAATTTGTTCTCTTTTCACATGGCAGCAAGGCTATGCTCAAAATACTACAAGCTAGGCTTCAGCAGTATGTGAACTGATAACTACCAGAAGCACAATCTGGGTTTTGAAGAGGCAGAGGAACTAGAGACCAAACTGCCATCATTGCTATATTTGCTAGATCATGGAGAAAGCAAGGGAGTTCCAGAAAAACATCTACTTTTGCTTCATTGACTATACTAAAGCCTTTGTTTGTGTGGATCACAACCAATTGTGGCAAATTCTTAAAGAGAGATGGAAGTACGAAAAATCACCTTACCTATCTCCTGAGAAACCTGTATGCTGATCAAGAAACAACAATTAGAACCAGACATGGCACAACAGATTGATTCAAAATACAACAAGGATGTATACTGTCACCCTGCTTATTTAATTTATATGCAAAATGTCGAACTGGGTAAATCACAAGTTACCTTAATTCTATTTGCCAGAATTAAGATTGCTGGGAGAAATATCCACAACCTCAGATATGCAGATGATACCACTCTAATGGCAGAAAGTGAAGAAGAACTAAAGAGCCTCTTGCTGAGAGTGAAAGAGAAGAGTGCAAAAGCTGGCTTGAAACTTAACATTAAAAAACTAAGATCATGGCTTCCATTGAATAGAAGGGGAAAGAAATAAATAGAAAGCAAATAGAAGGGGAAGAAATGGGAGCAATGACAAATTTTGTCATCCCAAAGGGGAGTTCCTGGCCCACCAGAATCAGCAGAGGAGTCCTTCTCCGGTTCCCATTGGCTAAGGAATTTTGGCTGGCGGGGTCTAGGAGAAGAGCCTTCTCTGCTGTGGCTCCTGCCCTATGGAACATCTTGCCCCTAGAGTTGAGGGCTGCCCCCTCCCTTATGGCATTCCAGAAGGGCCTTAAGACCTGGCTCTGCGAGATAGCCTGGGGCTCCAAGGCAGGCTCATCATCATCTTGGAGGTGGCTGTTTGATCACTAGGCACCCTCACCCCCCTTTTTTATATGTAATATTTTTTAGCCCACCTCTCTATTCCATTGGATTGTTTTATTTTAATGTTTTATTTTATCTTAATGTTTTTTTTTAATGTTAATGTTTTTAATGCTTGATTTTGTTAGCTGCTGAGTCTCCAGATTTCAGTGGCATAGAAATATAATAAATAAATAAATTTTGCCTTCTTGGGCTCCAAGATCACTGCAGATGGTGACTGCAGCCATGAAATCAAAAGACACTTGCTCCTTGGGAGAAAGCAATGGCTAACCGAAACAGTGTAGTAAGAAGCAGAGACATCATCTTGCCGACAAAGGTTCACATAGACAAGTCTATGGTTTTTCCAACAGTAATGTATGCATGTGACATCTGGACCATAAGGAAGGCTGAGCATTGAAGAATTGATGCCTTTGAATTGTGGTGCTGGAGGAAACCATTGAGGGTCCCTTGGATGGCAAGAGATCAAACCAGTCAATCCTACAGGAAATCAACCTTGATTGCTTATTGGAGGGACAGATACTGAAGCTGAAGCTCAAATACTTTGGTCAACCAATGCAAAATGATGACTCATTGGAAAAACTATGCTAGGAAAGATTGAAGACAAAAGGAAAAGAAGACAGCAGAAGATGAGATGGTTAGATGGCATCGTAGGTGCAATGGGTGTGGATTTGGGTGGACTCTGGGAGGCAGTGCAGGACTGGGAGGTCTGGCATGATACAGTTCTTGCGGTTGCGAAGAGTCAGACATGACTGAGTAACTGAATAACAGCAACAAAATGGAAGCAGCAATAATGTATATAAGGGATGTTAAGGTACAGCATTCTTAAGTGGCAACCAGTATCACCTCTATAAGTGTTTTATATGTTTTCCTGCCAAGTCAGGAAACAGACATAACAGGGATTCCAAAACTGCTGTTTTATTATGATTGGTATAATAACAAAATTTTGCCTGTCTTTTAGAGTTTATCTCTGCCCCATCTCATACCAAGCAAAATCAAAAGATAATTTATTTTGAGTTTCTATGTGATCTACTTACCCAAGACTGAGTTTATCTCCCTTAATCATCTCTATATTCCTTTATAACCTGTTATCTCCAAACTTAATAAATGATGAAGGAAATAGTCAACACTGATAGAAGAGTCAGATGCAAGTAATCTATTTTTACATGAGATTTCAGGCCATCTTAATATTATTTTTAAAAAATGATTGACTGGAAAATGAGAAGGTGTTGACCTGCGCTCTATAACTGCTTGTTCTATATTGATTTATTTTCTCGGACTTCAATATCAATTACGAGATATATCATTAATGGAGAGGATGGTTTACTCAGTTGATGTTTTATTATGGCCTGTTATAATAGTGTTATGAACTATACCTCAAATTAGGCTACTCAGTTGGAAAAGCGTAAAAGGAATAGTTAAAATGCTTATTTCCAACCACATAATTGTTTCAGCTAGTTAATTAAATGTGTCCAGAAGGAACATGTTGTTTTCAATCCTAAGGAGTTCCTTTATTTTATTTCTATTCCCTTAGCACCTACTCCTGTAACCTCATTAGAAGGAACTCAAGATAGTTCTAGAACTTCCTGACCAATGTTTTCTGCCAATCCCAACAGATCTGGGATGGTGGGCATGTTCCAGATCCCTTCTGTGTACTAATAGCAAAAGTCCCTTCACTTGCCCTGTGAAACCATCTGAGGATTGGATACACCTGACCTTCTTGGTCTTTAGAATGTCTTAAACATCTGTTTTTTTCCTTCAGGCTTTAAGATCAGAGTGTTAGTAGAATCAAGTTTGTGTTTTTGACCTGTGCCAATTATGAAGTTTGTTTTTTTCACCTGGCATATTTTTTTTCTTATTATTTTATATGTTAGTTTCCATTTTTATGCTTATTAGCTGCCTCGAGTTGTCTCCCCCAAAATAGCAAATGGCAATAGAAATAAAATGAATAAAGAAATTTGCATATACCTTCAAGTACCTCTTTCCCAGAATGATGGAGATGTCAAATACAACCATTTTTTTAATGAGCTCTTCAGCTTTTCCTGTTGTACAGCTATACTGCATAGTGAGTGTACCATTAAATGGTAATAACACCTTGACTGCCAAGCAGCAAATGGATTTTAGTTGCACTTTAATGTATAATGAATAATATACTCAAGACATTCATCAACAAGAAAGTATTTTGGAACATTAACAGCCTTGCTTAATGACTAATGCATTGCTTAGCATGTCACAACCTTGAATAAATACATTAGATGAATTGCAAAATAAAACTGATGTTTTTATCTTGTAAATGCTCTTGAAGAATTTCAATCAGATTCAGATCTTCATTCATCCCTTTCTGCATTTTTGTTCACTCTCAGTGTACGCTGTATACCCATATCCCTGATCATATGTATATTTTAGGTATGCAAGGCTGCCTGGATCATTCCAAGAAATAGAAAAATGCCCAATTTAACAACAACAACAACAAAAAGATAATAGAAAATAAAATAGTGAAGAATTTTGAAATAAATGATACTTGGATACATACTAAACTCTCAAGAATAAACCTGACTTACATATTTGAAACAAACCTTATACTTTAATGCATTTGGCCACCAATCACTAACTCTGTTTTGAATACAGAAGGTTGTAATGCTTACCTCTCTCTAAATTTAAAAACAACAACTAATATTGCCTTTTTATGGGTGCAGGAAAAATAAAAATGATCTGGCCAATAGCTGTTAATAATATAATGTTGCATATTTCTGAGTTCACAGAAAGAATCCAGCTCACTCATTTCAACTGGTGGACTGGTTCTACAATCTGTCAACTTTTAATCAACTTTGAATAAAATAAAGAATCAAATACTATGCAATGAAATTCACCTAATTCCAGAGAACATTGTTTATTGATGTTATCTCAGATGGAGCTTAATTAAAAGAAAAATACCATTCTGCCACTAGATTAATCTGAACAAGAATTAATGTGATTCCAAATGAGATAATAGTTGATAAATTGCTTTCTTCAAGAGAACACAGTTTGATCCCTCCTTAAGGCTAAACATGTTAAAACCATAGGAATAAGATTATCAATTTTAGTGGTTCTCCTATAAGAATCTAGTATTCTGATTATAATTTTGGAGCATTCTTATGAAGCAGTAAATTGTGTAGGTATGGATTTGAATACAGAGGATATTTCTGTTAAAATAATCTTGGAATGTTTTTCATACTAATCTTACTATCAGATTAACTGATGACTTCTATGAATGACTTAATTTTCACAGGGCAACAACCTCAATCATATCTTCATAAACAGCACCATATTTTTTCAAAGGAGCTAATTCTCATAACCATCCACCATATGCTAAGTCATTGAGCAATGATATAATAACTGCTTTGTACACTTGTAACAAGTCTTTCAGTTAAGTAGGATATGGACAATCCACCTTTACAAAGGAGAAAAAAACAGTTGCCCTATACAGCAGCATCCTGAAGCAGCCATGAGATTTTTAAATTTATTCCCTCAAGGGTCATGGGTCTCAGATTTTTATTTTATTTTACCCTGCCTTTATTATCTTTCATAATAACAAGGTGATAATATACCTAATATTCCTTCCTCCTCCTAATTTCCCAACAATAACGCCCTCTTAGGTGAGTTGGGCTGGTACCTTGGTTCAAAAATTGTTTCCCTATGAGATTTATGTTTAATATAACGAAAGTATATAAATGATATAAAATTAAAATAAAGCAAACAAAATATGAAGACTGCAGATGAGCTAGAGAGGATTGAAGTAATCTAAATTAACAGTCAGATAATGTAGATACATTTGAATTCACTCATGTAACCCAGTAGAAAGTAGAAGGATCCTTCTGCTATGCCCTTCTGTATCTTTTTGGAGTATAAACTTTGTGGACAGAAAATCATCATAATGAATTTTCATTTTGAAAATTCAAAATTCACAAAAGGAGAAAATACCTCAAATGTCAGTAGAAAACATTTTTATTCCATAGAAGCCCACAGACTTTTTAGGCAGTACTTTTTATCAAGGGCATTGCAGAATGGCTAATATAGTTTTATCCATGTAAAAATATCCAAGTCTAAAATGGAAAAAAGGATCAACATTCAGTATACTATTTGAGTCATATAACCATTCTATGGTTCCATATCAATCTACTGGTACCATATGGTACCATATCAATCTACTAATTTTATCTCTAAAACACTGAAATATGCAAATCACCTGGAACTAATACAGAGAACAGCCATTTATGCAAAGCAAAAGTCTAAGCTAAGTAAAACTATTTTCTTGGCTCATCTTTTATTATTTTCTAATTTTTTTACATCCTCATATAACATAATTAATTTACACATTCTTTATCAGATCCCTCAAAATGCCTCAATATTTTTGCTCTTTTTCTACTTGAAGCAAGAAAAAAAAGTTTTATTTTTAAGAATAAATTTATCTTACCTGTGCTTACCAGCTAAAACTATGCCAATTACAAGTCACTAGCAAGCTTATTTTGAGAAAGAACAGCTGTTTTAACTTCCAAGTTAATGAGATTTTTTTGGCCTATGAAAAAATGTTGTTCTATTCTTAAAGGAAATGAACTTATTGTATCTGGCTGAATAGTATAAACATTGGAAAAATAAATACATTTGCTTCTGGTGAATATATCAGGAAATGAGGGGGAAGAGAGAAATCTCCAAGAATCAAATTAGTGTAAATATTGAATGTCTTCATTTGGTCCTTGGGGATTAAGTTAGTCATAATCTACATTTTATTCCTTTTTTAAAATAGAGATGCTTCATTAATATTCTTTGTTCTATAAGCCTATCATAGCTCTGAAATCTGATGTTAATTTTTTCACATAAAATGTTTTAGTAAATAATAATCTCCTATTATTTATAATATTTATAATTATATTTATAATTATAAGTGTATAATTATTATACACTTACCTGTAGTGAAACTTTGTAAATAATGTTTCCACCCAACTGCAGTTTTAGTGAAAAAAATCATTCTGCTTTAGCTGCAAGGGAAGTTAGTTACATGGATAGGAAGATCCTATTGTAGTTTTGTTTAGTAAAGGGACATTACTTGCAGCTAAATTATTTCTAACACGTATATAGTTTAGATAGTTAGATTTCTTATATGTTGTGTGTTGAAACATCCTCAATATGTTTCTAAGCAGTCCCACTGAAACATCCTCATATGTTTCTAAGCAGTCCCACTTGCTGTATGATGAAATTTAAAACTGCATTAGAATCTCAGCCTAGAGTTGAATTTGGCCTCTAAGAACCAATTGTGTTTAATTCCTTTAAAATGTCCTAATAGCAAATTACCTGACTTTTAAACTAAGAGAAATATAATATTTGAATGATGAATTCTAGTCGTCTACATTTTGAAATGAAATGTTTTTAAACAATTATTTGGTTGAAGAGTCTAGGTCAAAAAATTAAACTGATTTTGAACAATACTATTTCAGCTAAAGAAGACAAATATTAAATTCAAAGATAGGAGTAATCATTTACAAACCTATTTTGCAGTACATATATATTTAAGGAATTAACTTCAAGTTAATTAACAGAGACAGAAACTATTAGTCTCTGTTGCTAGGGAGACTGAATTTTTGAATCAAATTATCAGAATTCCTGTTATCAACATACTGAGATAAAGTTTCCAAAATAAAATCATTCTTTCAGCTAGTAGAATAATCAGATAGGATATGAATATTTTTATGAACCATGGTATCAGTAGAAGACAGGTACTCTTCTATTCTCTTCATGTAATATATCCCATAAAATAGTGTCCTTCCAAAATTTCTATAATTTGTATTTTGCTGTATTGGATTTGATTTTCTTGACTTAATCCATACAATCTATTTTAACTGGGTAATTAATGCTTTCCTAAGCTTCTTAGGCCTTCTTGTTTAATTAATGTAGTGGGATCTGTTGCAAAATTCTGAAGGACAAATCCACGAAGCATTTTCTTTTAGTCTCCATCTGAATCAGATCATTAAGAATTACTTAGACAATAAAACCTCACCCAACCCAAAAGAAAAATGTGATTTGATCAGGGAGGCATACAAATAATATACAGTCCAATGAGAATCCATCTTATCTAGAATTTGGAATTTAAAAACAATTTTGTATTTTCATTTCTTAAAGAATCTTTAAAAAAGCCCTGTACTTAAACTTTATCACTTTAAGTAGTAGGAACAAAAGAAAGTATCTTCTTGTTGATATTCAGTTCCTGAGTACATACAGAATTCTATTATAATTAATTCTATTAAGTTATTTTCCTGGATATTATTGATGTAGGAGTTTTTCTCCTTTATTTGGTTATATATTAATCTTTTTGTAGGTGTCTAATGTTCTGTAACATTATCACTCATGCCTTTTATTCTGTGACAGCCAAATTAGTAATAACATCAGGTGAAAAATAAATCTTTGCTTTTTGGTCTTATTCAGTACACTTTGTTGTAATCTTCTTCATCAAAATAAATATTCCCTATTGATACCTATGATATTTTCTCTTCTTCCCTCCCTCCCTCCTTCTTTCTTTTTGTTTTCACTGCCTGCTGTTTGTATGAAATGCAAAGAGCTATTATACTGGATTACCAAGCTAGCTTGGTGAATCTCTGAGAAGGCATGTTTGTGAGTTTTAGATCCAGAGGCTTTGAATCTCAGAAGTGAAAGACTAATAATATTAATAAGCATGCAGTTTAATGTTCACTTCTGTTTAATAATTAAAACTATGCAATTGTGGTTTCCCCATATTATTTCAGTCTAGTTATTTTTTATTTATTTATTCATTCAATTTCTATCATCACTCATCACAATCAATGACTCTGGGTGACTTACAATTAAAAAATATACTACTAT
>JANHZU010001683.1:78010-97698 GCA_032468055.1 Acrochordus granulatus
TTATACATTTGTTTACTTGTCATAGGAGTAAATGCGACTTAAATCAGTAGAATTTACTTCAGAATAACCAGAAGACCATATCTGAAATCCATTTTAACAGAAATTGTTATTGCTTTTAAACATGTAATCTATGCAAGTTCAATTAGGTCTTAATATTGACTTACAGATCACATTTAGTGTGCTTATGGGAGCACTGTGGAGTAGAGTTGCACACATTGGAAGTGTTAAAAATGTATTCTGGTGCATTTCAGGAATTTGGGGAAAATCATTTTCAAATATATAATTATCAGATAAATTTAGTATTATTCAATTCCATTCCAAGAGGTTCTAAAAATTTCTTGCAGGTAGCCTAAGTATTCTTTTAAAATCACTTAGTTCTGTAAATCAGAATAGTTTTATGTATTCCCTGAATGTTATCAGAAGCATCAGCATAGGTCTGAATTGCTTCTAAATATGCACTGATTGTACATCAGGAGAATACCTTACAAAAGAGTTGAAACATTATCTAAGAATTTTCTGTTTTAAATAACATGAATTCATGACATATTTAATGGAGCAATCATTCATCCTCAGATACTTTAACCATTCATTAATATTGTCTTCTGATGAAAGATTTAATGCAATGTATAAGTTTCCAGGATTCTTCCATTTTTGTCTTGGGAAATGAGATGCCAGCCACTATCTCAAAATTCAGCCATTTAAAAACTCACCTCTATGTTTCTCGGCTCACTCAATCATTATTTATCATTAGTGGAAGATCTACATTCTTTTTTGACTTGCAGACCCTGCCAACAAAAATGTAGATTGCTATAGTCATTCATCACTGTTGATGTAAATCTCAACACCATGATTTTTTTATATAATCATGTTAAGACTATGTGTGATATGTCCAAGATGACTGATCAGGCCAATTGGGGCACAAACTGTTCTCGCACATGTTAGACAAACATGTGTAGACTCTGTGATTGTTGCACTAGTAGCTCTGGTCTTACATAGCTCGTGCTTATGTTGTGCTTTAACAATGTGCTTGCTTCATAATTTTGACAGCTCTTGTTGATAAGGCCACACCAGGTAGGGTGGTTTTTTTGTCAGCACTTCCCAGGTGATTGTATGATTTCAGTCAAGTTTTTTCAGGGATGATTTTAGTGTATTTTTGTTATACTTCTTTTTATGTGAGCCTCCTCCAGTGAGGAGTTCTCAAAAAAGGAAGTGTTTGGGTATGTGCTCAACTGGCATACGAACGGTATGACTGCCCATCAGATCTGTGCTCTTATCAGCAGTGTGTGGATTGATTGTAGATATATTCTATGTTAAACTTCAGAGTCTGAAACTTTGTCTTGCTATTTGATGCCTCATATACTGCAAAGACAAGTCATATGCAAATGGTTGAATTGTATGCATTTGATACATAGTCCATGATTCCCAGGCCCAAGCCCTGTCAACAAAAATGTAGTTGTAAAACCATAGTGGAAATGTTGCAAAAAGTAAATATTTGACTTGTTTACCTGCTGTTCTTTTCCCTCAGCCATTCTATATCTGATCAGTATCCCAGAACAGCAGTTAACTGATCGTATTATCTTAAGAGTTACACTGAACTAATTTTTGGTGTGTTGGTATTTTTCTGTTTCATGGCAGAATTTCAGCTGGTACAACCTGTTTCCCATAAATGTTTGTATCATTGGTGGTTTCTTCTTTCAGGGATGAAAGTGGATTATTGGTTCCATCATCTTTTTCATATCTTGCTAATATTTTTGGGATAGTGTGGACATATATTTCTAAAACTCCATCATAATTTTCTGATACACATACAAAAACTTCTGTTTGTGTTCAACTCCAGCTCTAAGTCTATTTAGGATTATGTTCTGGCAATAAGCTAAAAGCCCAAATGCTATATTTCACTTTGCATTTCATATTAAGACCATTTTTAAAACATTTAGGACAAATATTATATATTAACAAATAAGTCTGAAAATTCTATAGCTATTATCATTTTAGAATTTATCTTACACATTGTTAGAAGTAAAAAACAGTGTTTCAGAGGTCTTAGTCCTATCACTCTTAAAAGAAGGGTAGAATTGGGCAGCTCATGGTTAAAAGTTAGTCTTCTTTCTATATGTGAATACATTTCAGCTGTCATTGTATTACCAAATTATGCTTGTGTATGTGTGCCCTGAAAATAAGCATGGGCTTGAAACTGAGATTCATTCTAAATTCCAACAAGTGATTTAAATATGGATATCATATTTTGTTTTAATAATTTGATATTTAAATTAAATGCAGCACTTCATTATCTTTCATCTTTTTTGCCTTTATTCCTGATAATAAATGGAGGCCTTGAATTGTATTTTTCATTTCCCTTCTTAATTTGAAAATTAATGTGATAACTTATACTGCTGTATGGAAGGACAGAAATTATTTTTAACAAGGAGATTTCAAGACTATTCTAATATTTCAATCTTCAAAAGATTTACTCTTATTAAAATAAATGCATACGTTGTATTGTATATATCAACTGTAATTAAATCATGGGCTTGGCTTAGCTTTTCTTCCCTACTTTGGCATCCTACATTTTAGTAGATTTTTCTTCCCCATAAAATACATCATTGAACTGATTACTAGCAAGATAACTGTTTTAAAAACAGTTTGTGCAGTAATTTCGCAGACTGTTACTTTCAGTTCTCATTTAACATTTCAAAGATATATTGATGCTACTTCTTTCAGTGTCAGAATGCAAATATAGGAATCTTTATACATGTAAGATACCTAAGAGTAAAATAATATCAGATAAATATGCTAAATAGATCATGAGTTTGTGATGGACCAATCACTATTTAAATAAGCTAAATAGACCATGGACTAATCACTATATATGCATAGGGAAAGAGATAATATATGTTGCTATGAAAACAATCAAAATGTTTTGAAACATTATGGGAATAAACAAAATATTGAATATAGTAAATACATGCTAAGTAGGTGTGATTAAATTGTTTGCCTAATTTGGAAAATGAAGTCAATTCAATTTGGATAGCCAATTTCATTAAACAAGTCGATTCAACTTGGATTGTTGATTTGCTTAAAAATAAGTGTCTAAAAGTTTACTGAATTGTTGAATCAATTTAATGGCATCAAAGCTGATTTGATCCTCTGAATTAAATATTAGTCAAATCTTCAAATTAAATATGTTTAAATCCCTAGAATATGACCACTGTGGTACTACAGCAAAATCAAAACTTCATTTTATATTAGCGAACAGAGACTCCTAAATATTGCAACAATTTGAAAACAGACAGAGGGATAAAAAAAATGCCTGGAACTAAAGCACTATAAAAACACTCAGGAATGTGCTGTGAAAATGTAACAATAAAAGCCTGGTGCCAAAATGACATTACAATATTTACCTGGCATCCTCTCTGGGGAGAATATTCCATAATTGAGTGGTTACTTTTCTTGCATAAGTATATATCACACATGAAAAAAACAACTCTCCTGGTAACATCAAAGTTCGGATGAGAGTATGTAGGATGAGAAAATTATTTTGATATTGAGATCTGAAGTCAAGAAAGGCCTTAAATGTAAGAAATCAACATTTCAAATTGGATTTGCAATTGAACCAGAAACTAGAGAACTACATACCTGGTTTTACAGGTGTATTGTGTATTAACTGAAACGTGCAATATTTTCAGAAAGAACTCAGTTTGTAACACTTTATAATAATCCAAACAGAAAATTACTTGAGCATGGAATACTGAATATTATATACTAAGAAGGAACAAGTTTACCATGATCATAGATAGGAAAGAAAGCTTTTGCAAATTATAGAGACCTGTGAAATATTCATGCCATGAACAATTAATCATTCATGGACAGGTTACCAGAGGAGGATGGAGACCATTGCACAAATGTATCTTTAGAAATGATCTTCCTACCTGTGAATAATTTGGAACATGTCATTCAAACAGGAGAACAAAAGCAATCCCATTGGTTAAATATTAAGAATCAAGCATTCACTTCAATATATGGCTTTACTTTTTCTTAATTTCCAGCTTCATAATTCCATCCTATCTTTTGATTATGCTATTAAAACTGAACATTTCACTGGTCAGATCTGTCAATTTCTTCATAACATTCTTGGACTTGCTGTTTGCTAGATGTTCTGCCATTTTGCTAAAACAGTTAATTTTGTTGTCTTGCACAAAACAATCCATTTTATAAAGTTTGCATTATTTGGTTGTTTGAAATTTAGATTTCTAAGAATATCCAACTCACAAACAACCAGAGTGCTTGTTAGTTGGTTCTGTACCTGCCTCCTTCCCTCACCCCCCTCGCTTTAATATAATGATTCTACTAACACACATATATAGTTAAATTTTCATGTCTTAAATTACATTATTTTACTGATTGCAAATCACCTTACAGACCATAAAGTGGAAGTGTGACATCCAAATATATAAAATAAACTAACAGGCCATGCATATTTGAGTCTACATGCAAATGACGTCAAAGAAAACTGTAACTTCAGTATTAGAAGGAGATTTAACTTTACATTTTAGCAAGGTTATTTGGGTATTCAGCAACATATATTGGATATAGATTGCGCATTTTGTTAGAGGGCCTCTCAATAATGGGAATAGTTTTAAACATTTTTCCCCATTAATTCTCCATAGTTGGAGTTTTGGACAGATATTGGCATTTAGGTAGCCATCTGCATGTATATATTCTGAAAACCAAACCCAATCCAGTATTTTGATGTAAAATCTACAAGGAACACATGTGTGAATTTATGAGTACACATGCCCTTTTCAGAGAGTCTATTTACAGAAATGTTGGACATTCCCAAGCTCTTGGGAAATCAGTCTTATATTCTGGTCTGTTATAATAGTCTGACACTCTGCTACAAACACTATTCAAATATTATTCAAAATCATTTGATAGCAAGCAAAATGCAATTGCCTAATCAAAAATCTGTGCAATGCTGTTCACCTAGCTGTTTAACAATATGCTGGATAATTGCTGAGCTATTATAATTACTGTCACTACATTTATGCTTAATACTTTATGATGGATTTGAACCAAAACCAAACGAAACCAATATTGCATTAAGTACTAGTAAAGGAACTTTGTCCGATCTCCAGGATAATAGAGTTAGTGGGTTCTTCAGCTTCCACTGTGATACATTTAGTTCAAACTATATGATAATAACTTGAACATTGAAAATAAGCAGCTGGACCCACTTCGATTCCATGGAAAGCATAACAAACTATTCTGCTCTATTTTAATGGTTTATACTTGACTTTTTCCAGATTGAATTCTTTGCCATGTGTATTCTTTCTATTAAAACAATAGTGTGATATCTTATGCTCAATATTAATGTGTCCATATTTATAACAAACAAGCGAGTAGGCAGACTGACATTTGTTAGACTACTTCTGAATCTCATGGGATTGGAGAACAATGTTTTTTTTATTTATACAAATAATAAATATGTTATTAGTTAATAATCAATAGGGATTCATCACTTATCTAACAATGCCAAATTATTTCATTGCAGTGGTTAGCCTCCAGAATTGTCTACAACAGTGGCTGTTGAATGGATTTAGCTTTGATAAATGCTTTTGTCAGAAATGGGCAATTCATGGGTTCCAAGCATCTAACACAAGGACATCTGCAAAGAAGTAAAAAAAGTCAAGATCACAGTTGTAACTGTGTGATTAAAAGCCCAACCCTTTTTATTTCACACATACATGCAAAGGAATGGGATTCTATTGCATAATTATAACTACCATATTAACTTTTTTGTCTCCAAGATTTAAAAAAAACAGATATTTTGGCTCCATCCATTCCAACAACATCAGTGTAGTTTTGTCATAGCCCTCACCATCATCCAGATATAAAAGAAATTTCACAGGCTCCGCTCCTCCCAAAAAGCATCCCTACTCTTCCTTAACTTGATAATAGCACGTAGCAACAGTGAACCCCTTAATTAATATTATTTAACAATTTTAGTTGATATTCACCATATTTGTTAGAAATTCATCCTTGCCTTGGTAATTTTGAAAAATTGCCATTTACTCAAAACACTTAAGCCATTCTAAATTTTTCTGACAAGAATATCTGAAGTGGTCAAATATGATTTGCCCATTATATTACATTATATAATTGGCAGGTAATTTAAAATTGTCCTATATATACTAAATCCCACTGAATATTATTGTAGTATTCACCCGCTTAACATATAGAATAAATTCTCCCATTAATTTTTAGATAGACATCAATAGTAAGAATGTTTTTTTCATACCCATTACCAGTTTCAAGGAATGTCTTGCTTAATATCAATATTTTCAATTAGGGCTCAGAATTTACTTTTTGGAAAAGCTATTTTAAGTTTGTTTATAAGGAAGCAAATTTAAATTAATATGTTGGTGCCATTTTAAATTGCATTTAATGAAGAATGATTTGCTATTCAAAAATTCTACCTATAATAATGACGACTTTCTTACATTGATTATCATGTGTATTTTAAACAATCATTCATTTGACTATCAAGGTCTGAATCTTGATAGTAAGGGAAAGGGAAAGTAGGAAGAAAGGAAAGTAGGAAGAAAGTGCATTATCCAGCTACCTGCTATATTTCTTGCAGTGTGAAACACCCCTCTTCTTTCTTTATATTCCCTTTGGGTGGATGAGCATGGGGGCATCAGACAAACTTATTGAAGTCATGATTTTTAATATGCTTGCTGCTTTTTAGAGTTCAAATATTTATCCAGAACATCTAGTTTCCAGGCAGTTCATTTTCCTGAATCTTGATTTAGATTCCAGGAGCTCTTTTGAAGATGTTGTTAAGAAGTCTTGAGATGTATTTGTTATCAGTGAAATAGTGTTTCATGTATTTCAAAAACTCTGTGGAGCATTATTATATTCTTTACCTCCCACCTCTTCACCATGACTAAGCGTTGCTAGAGAGAATTGCTTAAACCATTACACAGATGGCAAAAAATGGCACTTATCTTGCACTGTCTTTTTAATTGTATTTTTAGATGGATTTGAACTGAAGCCAAGGACTTTTTAGAAGAACTGTTTTCCTCCATCCTGAGACCAGATCCATCATGGCAGCAGGTGTAGCAGCATGGCTTCCTTTTGCCAGGGCAGCTGCTATAGGTTGGATGCCAGTGGCCAACTGTCCCATGCCACTAGCCCCATCAGAAAAAAATAAACGGCAAGATGAGCTAATAATTCTTAATGTGAGTGGCCAGCGTTTCCAGACATGGAGGACTACATTGGAGAGATACCCTGACACATTACTTGGCAGCACAGAAAAAGAGTTCTTCTTTAATGAAGACACCAAGGAATATTTTTTTGATCGGGATCCTGATGTCTTTAGATGTATCTTAAACTTTTATAGAACTGGTAAACTACATTATCCAAGGTATGAGTGTATCTCAGCTTATGATGAGGAGCTTGCTTTTTATGGGATCCTGCCTGATATCATTGGGGACTGCTGTTATGAAGAATACAAGGACAGAAAACGGGAAAATGCAGAGCGATTGATGGATGATGGGGATTCTGAGAATAACCAGGAGTCTATGCCAGCCCTGAGCTTCCGGCAGACCATGTGGCGAGCCTTTGAGAACCCTCATACTAGCACCTTAGCCTTAGTCTTTTACTATGTCACAGGCTTCTTTATTGCTGTTTCTGTGATCACCAATGTGGTAGAGACTGTACCATGTGGCTCAATGCCTGGCAACAAAGAACAATCATGTGGGGAGAGGTATGAAATGGCTTTTTTCTGCTTGGATACAGCTTGTGTTATGATTTTTACAGTTGAGTATCTAATGCGACTTTTTGCAGCTCCCAGTCGTTATCGGTTCATCAGGAGTGTGATGAGTATCATTGATGTGGTGGCCATCATGCCCTACTACATAGGGTTGGTGATGACTGGCAATGAGGATGTTAGTGGAGCTTTTGTGACTCTGAGAGTTTTCAGAGTGTTCAGGATTTTCAAGTTCTCCCGTCATTCCCAAGGCTTACGAATCTTGGGGTACACACTGAAGAGCTGTGCCTCTGAGCTTGGCTTTCTTCTCTTTTCACTCACAATGGCAATTATCATCTTTGCTACTGTGATGTTTTATGCAGAGAAAGGATCTTCAGCGAGCAAGTTCACTAGCATTCCAGCATCGTTTTGGTATACTATTGTCACCATGACAACTCTTGGGTAAGTACTATATTTTTCTTTCTTGAGCAAAGAAAAAGAGTTCTGATTGGTGAAATTTCAGAATTTTCTGTGGCAGCTATCTGTTCTACCTGTTCTTCTATCTGTTCTTCCCCCACAGGGGGGGCAATTTAAATCTTGTCCCTCCCTTCCCTTGTTAATTGAAAGATTTAAAGTCTTAATGTATATGCTTTTTTTTATCCCTCTCAAAAGCCAGCTGGTTTCTCTACAAAGAATTTGAAATCTGCAATTTTGGATGAAAGGTTCCCTCTGTCTAAGATGTAGATTTACATGCCTCTGAAAAAACTGTGTTGATTGAATCTCCTATAAATGTTCTGCTTCGTTTCTCCAATGTAAAATTCTGAACAGGCTTCATTACATTGAATGGAATAAATGACATCTGTCTGTCTGTGTTTGGGAGTCTTGTCTTTGGGACACACTAGTTTTTGCTTAAGTATATGCATTGGTTTGAATAACCTAACACAAGTTATTCATTGGTTTGAATTGAACCCTAATGTTACATTTATTGAAAATTCTTCTAAGTTTCTCTGATACTCCAGCAACATATAGAATGGTTACTGTTTCATCTGTTTGAATCCTCTTTCTTAGCATCAGAAGTGGAAAGGTTAGATCTTTTAGAGACTTTGATAAAGAACCAATTTGGATAGCCACAATTGCTAAGAGATGTTGTGATACGCAAATTTTCTTTTATGGAACTTTCCTTACTTTAAGGTAAAAATCTCTTAAAAAAAAATAAAAAAGCACAATGTTTTAAGATCCTGACCACTCCCAATTTATGTTCGAAAGGATGATGGGAATCGAAAGATAAATATTGATCTCTGTGTGTAGATTTCCTATAAACTCCAATATCCAGGCTCCTATCTTCTTTGATGTGTATGGCACAGTCCAAAAAAGCCAAAAAGTTACCTTTAACATCTTCATGTGTGAATTGTATATTTCTGTCAATGACATTGATATGTTGTGTGAATGCCTCCAATTCATGTGCTTTGATTTGACAATACTACCTATAAATCTCTTAATAGAGATCCCACTGGCATTTATAAGAAAAAGGTTATTTATTTATTAAACGTATACGCCACTGAATATATACAGCTCTCGGCCACTTACAATAAGAACATAAAACTACAATATACAATAAAAAACAATTAAAACCATTTAAAATTAGATAAAAATCCAGCCAGACAGAGAGGAGAGGAATGAGAATATATATATATGGGGGAAGGTGGTTGGTATTAAACCGCCAGCCACCTCCAACCCTGGCTAGAGGAGAGGTGATTAAACTGAAACCTTGATACTTCTCTCGAATCTTTATTGCCAATCTCTTGTTTTTTTTGAGCTTGTTACATGAGAACCAGAGTATTAGGTTTCACAGTTTCCTACCCCCCTTTTGAGAAATGTCTTCATATATTCCATATCATTCTTCTTTTTCTTTTATATGAGACTGAAGAAGACTCCTGGATTGGAGTTGAAATGTTTCTCTGTAACCTAAAAAGTCCAGTTGTCTTTTTAAAATTTAGTGTTCAAGTTTTTTGCTATTTTGCTACTCTAAAATTCTGTAGATCTCATTTCAGTTTTATAGAATTTAAAGTTGAATCTGAAAATGATACTAGGCTATATAGCTCCTATTCATAATTCAGAAAGTAAAATTTAAGGATATTGAGAAACAGTGTTTGAACAGAAAAGTATTTTTATTGTTGGAAACCTTGGTGCTCTGTGACTTGGTTGTTTTGTTGCAGACATTTCATTACCCCACTCAGTAACTTCATCAGTGCTAGTGAGTATATGATTTGCTCCCTGTTTATAAGTAATTTGCCCTGCCAGTTTTGATGGAATGTCATTTTCTCCTTGGTAATTCCTTGATTAGTGTTTTGTTTTCTGATTGATGTTTTGTCTGGTATTAATCCCTTTGTGTTGGCTGTTGGAAAGGATGTGTTCTGCTCTTTTTGTTTCCTTCTTAGCTTTTTTAATGAAATTTCCTTGCAGACATTTTTAATGAAAACAAAACCAAACAAAAGTACCTAGGACTCCATATTTCAATCCTGAGCTACATATATTATTTTCCACTGGAATTTCTATTATTTCCTTTTGCAAAGGCAAGTCAGGAAATGAAATGTAACTAACTTGTCCAGATATACTGGGGATTATTCCATGGTACCATTAATTCTGTGTTTAGCTAAATGAAATGCTCCCAGGCATAAAGTACCTTTTTTTGCACATAATAATAGTCCAGAGTGAGTCCTCTTGAGCACTAAAGTTTTCTTGGACAAGGTTAATCATATAAATTATAGCAGTAGTGCTAAGCTCACTGAGCAGGCTAAAAAAATGCAGATACTAAAATAGGATATTTAACATTTAAAGCTGATTATTTTAAACTTTTTTGCAAACTACTGTCTTCCAACAGAGATTAATGCATGTACAGTACCTACTTATACTATTTGTCTGGGGTGATTTTTAAATGGAAGAACTTGCTGAAGCATCAGTTGTATTGTCTACATTTCTGACATCTTTTAAAGACCCTTTTGATACATAAAGGCCCTTTTTGTGATAAGGTCAGATGCAGGTATATATGGTGGGCAAACTTCTTCACTTTCCACTATACCTTTTCTGTTAATATGACTTGGAATTTTGTTAATCTTAGCCACTGCAGCCTGAATGCTATGAAAACTCTACCCATCCTTTGCCATCAGGTCATACATTTGCTTGCAGTCCGAGAACGTCTAATCAGAAAGCTGGAATCTGTATCATGGATCATCTGTAACATGTCCAGTTCTGATCACCATGATACAAAAAAGATTCTGAGGTCCTAGAAAGAGTTTAGAGAAGAGCAACAAATATGATAAGAGATCTAGAAGCAAAGTCCTATGAAGAAAGACTGGGGGAACTAAGTATATCTAGATTAATAAAGAGAAGACAGAGGGGAGACTTGATAGTAGTCTTCCAGTACATGAAAGGTTGCTACAGAGAAGAGGGCACTGATTTATTTTCCATAGCAGGAAATAAATTGAAAGCAGGACAAGAAGCTAGTCAAAGAGAGATCCAACTTGGAAAGAAGGAGGAACTTCCTGACAGTGAGAACTGTTAAACAGTGGAACAGTTTACCTCCTGGAGTTGTGCATGCTTCAACACTAGAGATTTTCAAGAAAAAATCTGGACAACCATTTGTCCAGAATGGTATAAGGACTCCTGCCTAGGACAGGAAGCTGGACTAGAATACCTCCAAGGTCTCTTTCAGCCTTACAATTCCATATTCTATGACTTTGAATAAATATGGAATAAAGGGGGTCAATTCCCAAAATGGAACCCATGATCAGAGCAGCCTGGGGTAGTTGTGTCTGGGAATGAAAAGTTCTGAGGAGGACAGATGTTTAAACTGGAAGGAATTGTGATATAGTGCCGATCCCACTTGAACAAAAACCAGAATGTTCATATTCTAAAGAGAAGACCTCGAGAAACAGCAGACAAGCAGTACACTATGGTCTGGTTCTCTAATGCTGTGCTCATAAGCAGAAGTACTGGCAATAAATAACTTGGCACTTGCTAGCCTCCTACCTACCTAATTATTTTAAAAAATAATTTAAAAATTGGGAAAAAAATATACCAACAAAGCACTAGCTTCAACCATATGGGCTGAAATAGCAAAGAACATCCTAGAACATTAAAATGGAAAATGAAGTTCAACCTCAACAGGCATACTCACAAGTGGTATTTTCTTAGTGGTGATGACAATTGAAACACTCATTTAATAAGATTTGAAGACTATGTGCTTACAGTTCCAAGCATATCAATGTTCTTACAGTTCCACCATCCACAGGTCTTCTTCTCTTCTCAGCTGAGTAGCAGTTTCCTTGTAAGTTAAGAGCTTTATAAAGCAAGGACATTTAAGGAATGTGTTTTTTTAAAAAAAAATGCTTTAAAAAATAAAAAAGGGTAAAATTATAACTTATTAATAATAATTAGTAGTAAATCTGTAAATAAAATTCTAAGTAAAAACAAAAAAAATAAGTTTCATTTTTAGCTAAGTTAACATTTAAAAAAACTAGAAAAACAAAAACTTGATAATAAAAATGGGGAAATAAAAATACATTTAACAAGAAAAGTAAATGTGAAAAAAGATTTGAACAAGAGCCTTGAAAAAATAAGATACAAACTAAAAAGCAAACTAAAAAAAATCAAACAGCCTCCCACCAAACCCCAACCTGAATAAAATAGAATCTTCAGCAGTCCATAAAATCACAAACAAAAATATTAGAAAACTCAGCTTAAAAAAAAGGAACTGGAACTTCTTTGCTTCAGATATTCTCAGAAAATTTCTCTACCTTCTCTGGATGAAAACACTTATTTATGCCAGAATCCAAATGTAAATTAAAATTACTGGAAGAAAATTCCTTCCTTGTTTAGCTGCCAAGATTCATTAAATATCTTCTGCTCCTGATTAATTTATGAAAATAGGGTTGAGGAAAAAAATTATGATTTTCTTTCCATTTCATTCCCTAGTTCTTGCTTGCCAAGATAAAGATGTATCCAAGATAAATCAGGGTATGATCTTGTATTGTAGCTCTCAAAACCTAGACAATAGGATTAATCTTAGTGTGGAATGAAACTGAAAACATGCATGATAAGCAATTTCAGTTCCAAACTGTGATTCAGCTTGCAGTGAAATTTCAAATGTAAATGTATCCATAAAAACTTAATATACAAATATATCCATAAAAACTGCAACTGCATAAAAATCATAGATAATTTGCACAGTATATTTTTATGTATCTTCCCTGATGTCTGCCCAAGTTGGCAGGGTTGGTATGATCCAGATTTCTTTGATCAAACAGTGCTACCTATAAGCACCTAGAAAGTGCAACTTTATGTCATGGTATCCACCCTCTGAAATGAGGATCCCTGAGACCTGGGTGACTCCCACCCTGATGATATTCTAAAGGGCCTTAAAGACCTCCCAGGTCTTGGACTAGGGCAGCTGGAGCCACTTGCTGGATATAAATGATTTTGTGTTGTTAGCCAGATTCACCATCTAGTTATTTTCTATTTTTTTCTTGAATATTATTTTGTTCTTAATCTTTTTTTAAAAAAAATGATTAATTGCATTGTGAACAACCTAGAGTCATTCTGGAGTTGGGTAATGCTAAATAAGATAAAAAAAAGATATTTTTAAGTTATAGACCCTGTGAATGGGTCATTTTATCTTAAAGATCTTTATTCACTTTAGTACTGTGCCATGTTGCATATCAGAATTTTTAACCTGAGTAATTATTTCATTTAAATCATTCTGATCCATCTGTCTGACTGTCTGTCTGTCTGTCTACCTACCTATTAAATTTATATGCTGCCTATCTCACTATCTAAAGCAACTATAGGTGGCTATCTAACACATCAATTTCTGCTTCAAAAAAATTATATCTACAAGAACTCACTCTTTCTCAATGTAGATAAATCACAAAGCTTTCAGATGGTAAGCAACTTCAAGTGGTAAGCAACTCCACATACCTTTCAATTATTTTTTGTTTGTAATTTTTTCACTTATTCTGAAGCTTCTTCAGCTTACCTTTAGGATGAGGAAGAGAAAAAAAATCCTGTTTCCTGTTATCTTTATTTGAGACTCATAATGAATCAAGTGAAACACACCACAGAGCTGTAGCTTATGAAAGATAAGAGAAGTTTTTCACTTACTGGTTAGACAGTAGAAAGTAAAACAGCCAAAAACCTCAGGCAATATTTTCTATCCTGGGAGAAGACTAAGATCATAAACCCATCAGTCTTCATATTTAGCTGGGGCTCTCTGCAAAATGGCTGAGGGTAGGATATATCTTGTATTTATTTTCAAAATATTTATATTTTTGTTTTTTCTGCTTCTTGGTCCTGGCCCTAATCGTTAGGGATCTTGGTTGCTTAGCATACTGACCATGTTAAGTTGTTATGAAAAGGTGATTGCTCTCTGGTCTGAGAACTCTGATCCCAAATTCAGGATAGAATTTAACTATTACAGAACTACACTGTTATGTCATCAAAAATATGAAAGCAAAAAACCAAAAAGCTGTAGGCCAGAAGGACTCTTGACTTTGTTAGAGCTAGCTGCCTACTTTGATGGCAACTCTGGTTGATGACCATGTAATTTGTTGAAATATTCATTGAGATTTCATAAATAATACTCCTCAAACTTTTGTGTCAGTGTAAGATGTTATTTTATTTAGCTGAATAATTTCATATGAAAAGGACACATTTGTCTGTTTATTAATTATTTATAATGATTATAAATAAATTTATAACATTACTATAAACTTTGCAATAAAGTTTTTTTTTCCTTTTATCCAACTTTAAGATTCATTGTTCCTAGAGAATAAGCTAAATGCTGCTTTCCAAGTTATTTGCCACTCTCTCTCTGCCCAGGCAAATTTATAGAATGAGCTTCTGATGCCATTTTGGCAGGAGTCTATTGGTAATTAGATTATATTTGCAATTCTCTATCTGTGGTGCATTGCCAAAACTTCTAGCCATATTGTCTAGCAGATCTCAGAATAGGCTTGTACCTTACCCAGTTAGTGATGTAGCACTTTGCATCTGAATAATTCTCTGACTTTTGTAAACAGTTTTAAATTATTGACTCAGTTGCATTTCACTGCCCAATTAGAATTTTTGAAATGGTTTTGGACTGGCCAAATTATATTTACTTCACAATAAGAATAAGAGAATGCTGGTTTATTTCATGCATCGGAGAATTTAATCTGAGTAATTGAAACGCTGCCTTTCTTCTTGTTAGTAAATCAGATTGATTTATAAATAATTGAGGATATGTAGGTTACCTTTTCTTACATAAGGCTCACGACAGCAGAGAAAATGTTTGCTAAAACATAAACACGCCAAAATAATAACTGAATATTTCAACATACTTTAATTCCTAATCCTTGATTTTTTTTTCAGAACATATAAAGAATACTAAGACATTTTGCTTACTTACTTAATGCAGTTCTTTATGGATTGTTCAACAAAAAGAATAATAATATGGAACAAGGTCCATGACCTGTTCCATATTCATAAGGGTCACAAGGTCCATGACCTGTCATAAGCTTGTATACCACCAGGTAAATATGTATAAGAATAAATATGATGATGATCTAGCTGAATAGCTGGAGTAAAATTTTTACTAACCTTTAAGAAAGTGGAAGCAATAGAGGAGCAGATACAAAATGTTTAACTTTGCAGTTAAAGTGAAGTTCATTGCCAAAATATAAGAGGGAAAGGAATGATAATAATTGTCTGCAGATCTGTCTTTAAAAAACAAAAGTAAAACCCACAATTGGTTTTGAACAGCAAATTTTCTTCTAACTGCATTCATTATTAATGAATCCTAAATGTAACATTTTTTATTTATAAAGGGCTTGACTTGCCATGTGAAGTAGACTGCTCTTACTCTCATTTGACAAATGAGAAAAAGAGCTGGCAAATTAATGATGTGCTTAATCAACCTTACCAATTCCTGCCTGAGAAAGGATATAAATATAAGTTATACCAGTGTGTCTCAGTCTTGGCAACTCTGAGACATGTGGACTTCCAGCTTCAGAATTCTTCAGCCAAGTCCACATCTTAAGGCTGCCAAGTTTGAAAAATGCTGAAACTGTTTCAATGCATTATACTTCTGGAACACCTCCATTTCGAAAGAAATATTTTGCTGTGGATCAACATTAGGATTGTAAACATTAATGACAACTTTAAAATTTAAAATTCTGACTCCCGAATGGAGTAAAAGTAGGCGATACAAAGAGAAATGCACACTTCCAAGTATGACTTGCATTGTACTTAGTTGAGCTTAAAGAGCCCATACTCATCAAGGCATCTATTCAATGCATAAAAGGCTGCATCTTCATTTGCAGTGAATTTGCCAAGGTCATCAGGAGTCAGCCATGTAGTTCATATGTTGGATGACAATTTCCATCATACTCATTAGAATGATGCTGGGAAGGATTGAAGGGAAGAGGAGAAGGGTACGGCAGAGGATGAAATGGATAGATAGCATAGTCAGTGTAATGGACATGGGCTTGGGAAGACTCCGGGAGGCAGTGCAAGACAGGAGGGCCTGGCATAATGCAGTCCATGGGATTGCGAAGAGTTGGACACGACTGCGTGACTGAACAAAGTGCTATTGGCTGTGGTGGTTAAGGCTAATAAGACTTAAAGGACAGTAGCATCTAAAAAAAGAAAAGTTTAGAAAAGTTTGCTGCAGACTAGGAAATATGGTAGCTTGGAAATAAGTGGTATATGAAGTTTCTTCTGTGTTGGGTCTCTACTAACTTCTAAAGATTCATCTCTTTTTGGCTCTTAATTTCTTGATCTGTTTATATTTTAAACTGTTCAGTATTTATTTTTCAATACTAAATGACTTAGATTATTTCAAAACTTTCTGTGATATCAGACCAACATAAATTACCAAACAACCCAGGTTTTGTTAACTGCCCATTCACAGTATTATATGCATTGACACTTTATATGTAGTATATTTTTAGAGATATTTGGGAAACACTGAGCTTACAACTCTACAACCAGAATGACAATTAATGGATTTAGAGCAGATTACTCACAGAAGAGAACTGAGCTGTAGTCTATAATAAAATGAATCTATCACTAGAACTCAAAATTCAAGCCCAACAACTTATTGAAGCAAGTTAACTGACAAGGCAATTCTACCTCTACTTTCTAGAGTTCCAACATCAAAGCCTCTGAGAAATCCAACACTCTGACAACCTCTTTCTACTCTGCCAAGTGGAATATAGACTTTTTTTCTCCCATTATTACAAGGACTAAGAAATACATTCTTCACTGCAGTTTTGGGATGGAAGAAAACCCTTCCACAGAGACAGTCTCATGATATGAAACTGGGGAGTAGGGCACACTGGCTAGTGCTTTAATGTTTTTTGTTCTGGAAATGTTGGTTGGTGGCTAGTTAAAATCATCATGGTAGCCACTTAGAGTCCCCATAGTTCCCAAATACTGAATGGCCCCAAGTGATTGATGATTCCCAAAGTAGAATATATTATGCACATGGATATTGTGTATATATGTTTGCAAATTGATGAAAGGTTTATAAAATGCCATACACTGCTTGTGATCTTTTTCCAAGGAGTAAAAAGGTAAAGGTTTCCCCTTTTCAGTTCTGACCAACTCTAGAGGGCGATGCTGATCTCCGATTCACAGCTGAAGGAGCCAGCAATGTCCAAAGATGCTTCTATGGTCATGTGGCCAGCTGCAAGGCACACAGAATGCTATTTTCTTTCCCACCAAATTAAAGAATACCTATTTATCTACTTGCATTTTTACATGCTTTTGAACTGATAATTTGGAAGGAGCTGGTGCAAATAACTGGAGCTCGCCTTATTACAAAGCACCTGGGTCTCAAACTCGGGTTGCCAACCTTGTACCAAAGTAAGGACAGCACCCCTATAGAACTGGGGCATGAATAGAATCTGCATGAATCTTTGGAGGCAAAAGAAAGCAAATAATATACTGCTCCTGCATTTTCCTAGCCCTGTTGTGCTCGTAAGTTTCTGATTTAACAGAGATTGTTTTTAATTTAGCATCATTTAAATTTTACTCAGGAGGCTTTGTAATGAAAGTGTTATTCTTGGGTGCATCCTTAATCAATCTGAATTACTGAAATGGTTCTTCAGAATTAATTTCAAATCAGCTGCCGCTCCTAACAGAGACATTTTTTTTCTGGAGGCTGGCAGCTTCCACCATCCTTCTGGGAAACATAATTAAATATTTTGTTGGTGAGTGTGTGTTTCCTGTGCCTAAAATTAGAGGGTTTTTATATATGTTCACTATATTTACAGAATGCTTCTTCAGAAGGATTTGTTTAATATCATCCAGGGAGTCCAAAGTGGAATATGGGAATCAATTGTTGGGGAAATGATGATTCCTGGCTGTAATCAGTTTTAAAATGGGAATAGGGACAAGTCCAACTTGTCATGCAATGATGCAACGAATTAGAATTGCTAAAATAACTTTTGTTATGCCATATTTTTGTTATCATAGGCACTTTAGGCCATCTTATTTGCACAAAACCCTTAGTTATTTACCTTTCTGCAAATTATGTGCTTTACTATATTAGTTATTGGTTCCCCTTCTTATAAATGTCAGAGGTGCTGCTGGGTGTATTACTCACATAAACCAAATCCAAGGAAATAACTTACTGCATGCCAAAAAAGTCAAAGATATGTATTTACCTATCATATTAATCCAAAATATAATTGTACACACAACCAGCTGTGTGATTGATTTAAAAACTGTGATTGATGGCTTTGTAGTTGTATAAACTCTACTATGTTCTATAAACCATAGCAGAAATATCTAGCTACATTATCCATCTTAAATGAAGAACTTTTACTACACTGCCATCATACCTTCTAACTTCTCAGAATGTACCTATATTGAAGGATTGATTTTACTTAGAGGTGCGAACGAGTTAATGAAGACTGTAGGCAAAACAATCACTGTGGAACTTTAGAAATTACAAGCTGTGGACCAGAGTGTTAACACTTTTCTAAATGTTTACACACAGACAGATACAGACAGAGGCATTGGTTTGTAAGCATAATAAGCTAAATGATGGAAAGTGAATCACAGCATCATAACGCACGCTCTGTTCTTTCATCTTTCACTGCAACATCGTACAAATATGTTAGAAACAGAATTTGTATCAGAATGCATATTTCTTAACTTGTCTCCCTTTGCTCCCCTTCCTATGAGGCATATAGTTCTTGCAGTACATAGCTATGGGATCAATAAATAGACTTAAAACACTTTTCCTGAATGTACTGGATTTTGCTTGCAGATGTGTACGTGAGTATACATGTGTGTACATATATATGACTAGATCTAGAAACCAGGATAGAAACCAGAAGGTCATGAGCCTGAGTCTTGCCTTAGCCATGACAGTCAGCTGGGTGACCTTGGGCCAGTCATTCTCTCAGCCCAACTCACCTCACAGGATTGTTGTTGTGGGGGAAATAGGAGGAGGAAGGTATGTTGGATATGTAAACTGTCTTGAGTTATTTCTAAAAATAATAAGGGCAGGATACAAATAAATAAACTTAATTCCTTTCAATATCTTCAAGTGGTATAATCCATCAGTTCTTAGCTAATTGATACGGCTAGGTACAGATAGGAAATTCTACTTCTATGTAAAAATAACAATATCCTTGAGACAAGCTCAGCTTTTGTTGATCTCATAAATTTGTCCATTGGTAGTATTATGGAAGCTATTTACTATTGCCTTCTTCTAGGACTTAATCTAGCATTTATGGGTTTGGGATTTGGTAATGATCATCAAATACCAGCTCAGTTGTCGTCCGGGTTAACAAGGACCATGCTAGATGTTATTGGGGATCCTGGACATCTAGTGAAAAATGAGCTACAGGACTCCACTGGAGAAGGAAATGGCAACCCACTCCAGTAT
>JANHZU010001683.1:116919-128045 GCA_032468055.1 Acrochordus granulatus
GACTCCGGGAGGCAGTGCAAGACAGGGGGGCTTGGCGTAATGTAGTCCATGGGGTTGCGAAGAGTTGCACATGACTGCACAACTGAACAACAACAACAAAGTATGTGTGCAAAAGTCATTAAAGTTAGGAATATGACTTGTTTAAGAAAATATTATTGAAGCTACTGCTTATTTGAAATAAAATTAAAGATAACATGAAATAAAATTGGTGGCAGGAAAGCCTGAGTGATATAGGTATGATTAGAGCTAATAGACTATAGTGGGCTTTCATCCATTATGGAGAATGAGTGAGGCAGGTAAGTCCCTGAAATGCAGAGATCAGACTTTGAAAAGAAAAGGGGATTAAATGAGAGAGGAAGAAATGGAAGCCCCTTTAATAACTGACCAATAGGAAGCTTTTTTCACTTGCTACTTGTATGTGCATGTGTGTATGTATGCAAAAAACATTATTTATATTTCAGTTTAAATATCATATTTTGTAATCTGTGAATAAATTATATCAAATGATTCTTACCAGCACCTCACAGTGGCCAGTCTAAAGTTCCTTGTTTCTGCTGTTCCATTGTACCAAACCCAAATGGGCTAACTTCCCAAGGATTTATAGCTAAGATTGATATTTGTTCTGTCAGCCTTTGTATGATCTTAAACACAGTTGACATACTATGTCCTTCAGGCTCAAAAAACCTGATAATATATATTACTCAACATGAATGTCAATAAATTAGCCTTTGAATTGAGCCTATTTTCCTATTTTGCCTCTTCCAAAAATTAAACATGTACCTAGCAAGAAAGACAGAGAGAAAGAGAAAAATGATGTCTCAGCCTTTGAGAACATCTTCATATAGATGTGCAGGGTTTTCAAATAGTCAGATAAACCTCATCCAGAGATAAAGAGCACTTTATGGTTTTTAATTGCATCCTAACCTTTCATTAATTGGGCTCTGTGTAACAAACAGCATCACAATAATAGCTCTGCAGCCTCTGTGCAGAATGCAAATGGACATCAATCAAGGGAGAGGTACCTGAGAATCACAGACTGGCATTCTCTACAGGAGCTAATGGGATCATCAAATACAATGGATGGCCTCCAATTATCCAGCAGCCTTTTGTTTCATTTGGAACTACTTTGGAGACAAGTGACCCATGAAAAGCACATGGCTGTGTCAGAAGCCCTGATGTTTGTGAAAGCTGCACAAAAAATCCCCATCAGTGTTTAGCAATGGGAAACTGGTTATACAAAACTGGGGATCAGATATGTGGAAAGATCACATGAAATGTAATCTTCTGGCCAAGAACCATGCAGACAGTATTCATGACAGCAAGCAACAAGAAATACATGAAAAGACAGAGAAGCAATTAAATGTATTTTATTGGTGTGGAATATTTGACTTTATTTCTCCTAGGTGCTCCCAATGCTGTTTTTCCCCTCACTCTCTGAAATAAGTTCTACTGACTTGGATGGAACTAAGGGCAATTCCTCATTCTGAAATTATATTCTATATGGCAGTTTTTGGACTAGATCTATCTATTTCAATCAGCTAGGAAAATAGATGCTGAAAGGTGTTCTGACTTTTCACAATTTATCTTGTTATTCAACAGATAAATTCCTACCACACAACAAAAGCAAATAAACTGTTTGTTGTCCTCATGCTGAGATATTTGAATAGACAGAATTCATATGTTGTTTCTCAAAATGCTTCTCCGCTGTAATCCTTTGCATACAATAATACAATCCATTATTATTATTCTGTTGTAAAGTCATTAGGAAGATATGTTTAGATGCCAAGCAGTTGTTTGATTTTTCTGGCCAGACCTGTGACATTTGAGATGAAGAATTTTGCTTGCCTGGAAAAAGCAATGGTCAGCCTCCCCAAAAAGAATGGCTTTAAGTTTTAATATCCACATCCTATAAAACAATGAGTACATAATGGTCAAGAGGAAGAAATAGTAGCGGCAGTAATAAGGAACCCTGCAACTCTAACAAACCCTGTAACTCTACTATCTTCTCTACAATAACATCTGAATTCTCTGTGTGCTGAAATACAAGAACTTATTCAAGAGGTAATAAGAAGCCACTTGAGCTAGAAATACTATATTTTTGAGTCTCTATGTGTAATTTTTAACTTTCTTTGTTTTGAGTCCCATTTTCCCATTAAATTTGTTTTCATATCTTCAGATTTGGCTTCATTGATTTAAAAAGGCATTTCTTATTAAAATTATCCACATTCAAGACTATACAGTTGTACAGCTATGTTTCAAGATTGGTACAAGATTCATTCAGTCGTATATTTCTGGCTTTCCACAGGAAATCCGAAATATATTCCTTCTATTTTTCTTACAGCTAATCTAAAGGGAGAAATGTTATAGGCTATATCTCGTCAAGACAAACAGTCCATAGCCAAAGAGAATAAGATGTAACTTGCTTAATCAATCTCTTGTTCTTGCAATTACAGGACTGATCAATCAATCCATTAAACAAATAAATATTTACAATGTTCATAGACCAGCTTAAGGACAGCAATCTGGCTGCAATGTCTATCACCCCATTGATTACTAGGGTTGATTCAGGTGTCCCCTTGCTCCCTCACAGTTCCAATGTGCCTCCCTTCTGAAGCTGCACACTTAATAGAAGAGGATTTAATTCCAGATAGGAGTGTGCCAATCTTTGGTCAAGGGTATATAATAGCCAGGGTCCCTTGCTAGAACCTCTAAGCAAACTCAGCATCACAGTCTGAGATTTAATCATCCTCTGCTGAGCCATCATATGACACTAATGTAATATGCTTGGTTTGGTGGATTATGTTATTTTCTATAAAGTAACTCAAATCCATTTGTCTATAAAACATTATGTTCTTCAGATTAATACCAACATCTTTGGTAAATAAGCCAAATATTTAGTTGCCATTCACATGTATTGGAACTATAACTCCTGGAATTTAAAGCCGTATGACCAATTATTGAATTAGATTCTTCCTTAGACAGACACATATAAGTTGTTGTCCACCATTTGTTTTAAGTATATCTTGGTTATTTGCAGGAATTTCCAGGACTAACTTCTAGAGAATTTGCCTATACATGAGCCTACAACAAACCATTGAGATAATCTTTGGTTTGTTGTACTTCGATTCGCCATATCTCATAGTACTATATGAATAAAGGTAAAGATAAAAGTTTTCTCTGCCAATTGTGTCTGACTATAGGGGGTGGTGCTCATCTCCATTTCATAGGCAAAGAGCCAGCATTGTCTGAAGATGCTTCCATGGACATGTGGCTAGCATGACTATATGCCGAGATGCATGGAATGCTGTTTACTTCACACCAAAGGTGGTACCTATTTATATACTTGCCATTTTTACATGCTTTCAAACTGCTAAATTGAAGGGAGTTCACCCCATTATACGATGGTGCTTAGGTCTCAAACTTGAGCCACCAACCTTCCAGCCAACAAGCATAGAGTCTTAACCATAGCTATGTACTACTATGTAGTATTTGGTAGAGTTCTAGACCAAAGCATTTTATTCATCAGCAATATTAGGATAAAGTAATGTTATAAAAGCCATTTGAAGTATCCATGATTTGAGGAACAAGAACGTTTATAAACTAGAGTAGTCCAGTTTTGGTATCAGCACTGGTACCATTATTGAACTGTGTTATTTCTGGTCTTGATAGCCCTACTGATCCCATAACTAAGCATGAGTTATTTGGTTGTCATGCTGCTAATTTAGAATGCTATATCATGGTCCATAATTGCACCAGCATTGCAACATATTACACACAAGCCCACTAAAATAGGATTTTAAGAATTTATAACTATTAATAAGATTCCATGAAGACATATCCAAGAGATCAATCAATCAGTAACATTCCTCCCATCTCTTGCCCAATTGATTTATTTATGGAGTTTATTTCTCAATTGGCACACACTGTCTGATAGAGAATATTATGTTATTTGTCCTAATTCATGTTGACATTTCATTTCACTTGCTATTAAATGAGTGCCCTCAGAAGAGACAGATATTTGCTTTAAAGGAGAGAAAACTAGTATGTGCTTTTGTGTAAAACAAGCTCTACTGATAATAATTAATATAAAGAGAACAAAATATCAAACTGGTCTGAGCTTCACTAGCTATATTTGGTAGGAACATCTAGCTGAAAGACTGACTGAAGTTATAGATACACTGTGATATTGCAGATGCTTCCTTTACTATTATTGATTGAATTAGCAATGTTATTTCTAATTTGCAGTACTCAAATTTTCCCTTTATTAGATAACTAAACTCACTTTCTCTAGCAATACAATATTGGTCTTTATAATGTGAAAGAAACTGGTATAAAGGAACTAAAACGAATCATTTTTATTTCCTGAATTTATCAGTATTATATTATTTTATTGATATTTGAAATAACATATTTCAATGCAATTCTTAGAAAACATTTTGAAATTTAGCAATATAAACCCAAATAAGCAAACAAAAACAGATAAACAGCAAACAATATGAAATCGTATCTAGTGAAACATCAAAGCAAAAATAGATACATCTGAACAAAGAAAATCTGGGATGGTAATAAAAGCTGCCACGTGGTTACTTTTAGTGATTGAAGGACACAGCAGAAGAGGGCAAAATAGTCTTCTTTTCAGAGTAATAGCAATATCAGAGATCCTCTCTGCTGGCATTGTCCTCTCAATTGGCTTGTGGCACTGTCACTGAGATGGATTCAGGCTTTCTTTCTCTAATTACTAGATTATTCCTTTAGCAAACTAAAGCTTGCATGAAAACACATTCCAGCCTGCTTTTCTCATAGGTCAGTTTTAGGTTCAGTAGGTACAATTGGAATGATATAGAAAACATCTGATCAGGTCATCCAAGACTTTGATTTATCTGTTTGAATTTCCGTCTTTCAGAGCTACTGCCAGCCTGCTTGGAAAACCCCGTGTTAGGTTAATTTACTTTTTCAAGTGGCTGGCATAAAATGAGATCTATGTGATTTTGCAGATGTGATCAAAGATTATGATTCCTGATAAACTGAAGTAGCTGCAATCAGATAAGTTTTCATTAAAAATTTAAAGTGCTGCATCTGACTATTTATAATACTGTCTGCTGGATTTTTAATAAACAGAATAAGAAATTATGTCATTGGTAATATTATGGCTACTATTTTCTGATATCATTCTTTATCATTTTTTTCAGTAGTTTTACTGTTAGAAGATTTTGCAACATCTTGCAGGCCTGTATATCTTTCCTCTATTATGTTATGAGCCATGATTTAGATATTGACTCTGGCCTTAAATCCAATGATGTTTGAGCCTGTGCTTCAGGATTGTCAGAAATCAGTAGGCCAGGATGCAATTGAGGCTGATCTGCTGTTTGGTTGGAGCAATCAAATGACCAGGCACAACCTCCAAACCTCAGGTGCACACAGAGGCGAGCAGAGCAACAATCCTTAGTAGAGCTTCTTGTTAAGCAAAGGGCAAAGCATGAGTAATTGTAGTGAGCTGACTATAGACAAATTTAGGAAGCTCCTTTGCTTGTAGTCTTTGTTGAAGACAGTTGTTTGGTTTCTAGCTTCTTAATTCTGTTCCTGCTTTTTGGCTGTGACTCTTAATCTTTGGACTGGCTGTTACCTGATTTGGCATCCTGTGGCTTTTGAATGTATTTGGACTATGCTATTATTTCTTGAACTGTATTTGGCTCTCTTCAGGCAATCATTTTTCTAAGTCTAAATCACATTCCTGTCTTCTGTTATCTGCCTAAATTGTAGTAAATATTTCTGTACTGGGTTTGTATGTCAATAACTTTGAAACAGAATAGTCTACAATCTTTAATTGCCTCTAGTGTCCAGTTTTTGAAATCATGAAATTCTGTACCTATGTTATGTCTTGTAAAAAAATAAAAAAAGATCTATTTCTCATGAGAAGTTATTTGTACTTTATAATTCTAAAATCTTACTGTAAAAATTTCAATATTTCAATTTTATCTGGACCCTTAGTCTGTTTATAACTTTCTAGGAACAAACTCTTATTTAGCTTTTTGCTGTTTATTTCAGATTCTTTAAAGTCTTAAGCTTATGATTAATTTTTTTCATTCAGAATTAAAGGCAGACTTACCCAGAGTTTTCAAACATGTTATTTAAAGGTCTCAAATAAGTTAAAATAGTTAATGAGCAGTTTTTGAAAGTGATTAGAAAGTGACATTTGTGAAGTCACTGTTCCTTAAAAATCTCTGCTGCAGTTACAAATAAAGTGGCTAAATCCTGTCATCTCCTAGTGCTCAAATACACAGAAAACTACTGTCCTGAGGCCTCCTTCTCTGAAGTACAAATGGGAAATCTCCCATCCCCTCTTTATCTGGTAATGTTCTAAGGAACTGTTCTTTCCAGTTCCTTGGTCTTTGCCATAGTTTTTAACTCAACTTTTGTACAGCCATTTCCAGTTCACCATACCTCCCCCAGAAGTCCAGTGAGATGAAATTTTTAAACTTTTTAATGTATTGGAGAAGATATTAAGAAGTAAAATGGGTACCTTAAGACTTGTTGCTATTTAAGGAACACATTTTACCCCATAGAACTTCTGAACCCTTCATAATACATATAGAACCTAGCCAGCCCAATTTGGAAGAGCAGTTTTCAGTGTATTGTGCAAAGCCACCTGCAGTTCTTGAGCTGACTGACTTTGTATCCTTGTTTACATCAGTATATCCATTTCTGGAAACCAGCCCTTCTTTTCCATTGAACTGAAGGTACCTAGTATCCTAGTTTTACAGTCAACCATGAACAGTGAACTTTTACGCAAGCTATTCATTAATAGACCTAATATATAAGTGTATACTGCTCTTATATGCTGGAGTAGCTTATTAGAACTGCTGTTCAAAAATGGCTTGGAGTAAGTTCTATGGAACAGAACCTGTATCAGTTTAAACTATTTGGCCATCTCAGTATTGTATGTACAACATACATTCTAGACTGACTAGCTAAGGCTTTCCAGAGTCTCAGGACTACATGATTCTGGAAATTTCCAGACAGCCCAGTCACATATATTATCACCATGATCCTTGTGTTTTACATCTTTATTGCTCTTGTGCTTGTTGATCTGCCTCAGTGTATAATTCTTGGTACAGTAGTTTGAAGTAATTTAGTGTGAGAAGAGCCTGAATTCTTAAGGACTTTTTTGCTCTTGAAGTATAATTGCTCTGAGTCAGTTTCAATGGCTTACAAGCCAGTATCTTGTCATTTTGCGTGTGTGTATGATTTTGAATATACTTTTAAGCAGATATGAGTTCAAATGTTTCCTTTATCTCCATTTAGACATCTCAACTTCTAATATGTAATGATAGAAAATAATAAGTAATGGTAGAAAATATAAAAAAGACAGTGTTTCTCAACCTTGATAACTTTAAGCCAGTGTTTCTGGAGAATTCTGGGATTTTGGCAGCTTAAGGCTGCCAAGATGGAGAAATATGATTTATGATTTTATCAATGAATATAGATAAGAAAGGGTATTATCTGAAAAATGAAAATATTTTAGAAGGCAACAGAAATCAGAAGACAAATCCATCCCATTGTTTTTCTGGATAAATCAACACCCAGATAATAATGTTGAGTCTCTTTTGTTTACTAAGAAAGTCTTAAGAAATTTGTCTTGTTTATTACATTAATAAACTAGAGACAATGAATAACTGGAAATCTTCACTAGTCTGTAAGGTGGGCATATGAACATAAATGGAATATGATCTTTTATCAATTATTTCCAAAAAATTTAAAAAGGTTTCCATTAAACTGATTTTCCTAAGGGTTATTGATGGTGGTGGTAAGAACATAGAAACTCCTTGGTGCAATAAATTTTGCTTTCTTTTGCAGACACAGTCTGGTTGTGATTCAAGAGTTTATGGGAGACAGTGCTTTCCTATTTTATTCAGGAGTTATGGTGAGCAGACATAAATTCAAAAGAAATGTTAGAAAACCATAAGAATATTTCAACAGTGGAACCAATTACTCAGAGAGATGAAGAATTCCTCTTTACTGGATTTTTCAAGCACAGGCTAGATGCACACTTTGGGGGATACTTTAATTTGACTCCCTCGCCTGACCAAAAGTTTGAGTTGATGGCCTCAGTGTCCATTTCCAACTGTTTATCTGTATGATCTGTGATTCTATGAATGCTTACTTTATTATGTCAGGTAGTGTTTCTTTTCCCTTAATGGACTAAGCATGATGGATGAGAGATCCTTGAGTTCCAAGCCTTATGTCATAGCTGATAAGCACAATGACAGAGGCTTGGGTTACTTACCAACTAATCTGTGCTACTGTAATGACAATCAGCCTTTTTTGGAGATCAGCACTGCAATCCCTGAAGAGCCAGGTTTAATTTTAGATCTGTAGTACACCTTATTTTTTATGGTTCTATCAATATAGTTGTGGTCTCATTTTCTCATTTTTTTTTACTTTAAGTGCTGAGAGGACAAGCTTAATCCTTCTCTGAATTCCTGCAATCCTAACACTGTTGAGAATGTTTCTCATATTTGATTATCTCTCCTTCTCTTTTGTGTTCTTGGAGAGCAATAATCAGTCTTCAACAGTCAACAGTTCATTAACTACACCTACCAAAACCTGAGTTCAGATGGCTCAAGAGAGTAAGCTTTATTTAAAACTGACCAGGAATAACATGGCTATCCTACTAGAAAATGGATGCAGAACCTGAAATTCTAGGGCTGTTAGTCTCAAAAGCTTTGGATACAGCCCGCAGAATCTCTATAAAACTTTTGGTGAAAGTTATATTTAATATATATGAAGTAGCTTATTTGGAGTGTGGGTTATCATATCAATCAAAGATGAAGCACAGCCATCAGTTTGAGAAACTTATGTACCCTCCTCTAAAATATAAGCACCACATTCTACTTTCCATAGCATATAACACTTTCATTCCAGCATTTACATCCCTTAGGTCTCATTTAGGAGTATTTCGTGATATATACAGTGAGGGTTGGCTGAATTTTTATTCATGCTTGCTTGCAACAGTGATTATTTGCATCTCTTCTTTGGTGGTGCATACAATTATTGGCAATGAAGACCAAAGAAAGAAATGCCTAGGTGTTCATAATTTGGATTGATCTTCAACTAAGGGAGAAAGTGGGCCAAGACACTGCAGATTCTAGAACAATTTATTAATGCCTCTTTACAATTCTCATAATAAGCTATCTTGGTAAAGCTTGATTTTATTATGTTCCCATAAACTAACACTTCATATTATTTCTACTTTTTACATTTCCAAGTATCTTCATTTCCATTCCATTCATTTTGTCAAAGTGTGCACTTTTTAAAATCTATATCCATTGTCACTTGAGTCCCGTCAGTTTTTTTCTTTTCAATTAACAATTTGAAAGAAAAACAATGTTCTCCAAAATAAATGGCCATGTTGAGCCAGAACTTCCATCAGTCAGTAGCAAGACAATGTAGGTATTTCACAATGTGCAAGCTGAATTCCATTAGGTAGTATCTATAAGGCACCTCTTCTGTGTAGCCCCTAGAGGAGTGGAGAGTGCACAAAGAGATATGCCACAATGTAGAGGCTGTCAGATGACAGAAAGACAGAAATGCTGGGGGAGGAGAATGGAGTAAAAAGCAAAACAAACTCAGAAAAAGCTCTTAGCAAGTGTCTCCATTATGGACCAGGAAGCTTTGAAGAACATTTTCTACTTATAGATACACCAAAAAAAAAAGAAAGTAATTTTATGCAGGTATTCTCTAAAGACAGAATTTCTACCTAAGAGGCCAAACAATTTAATTCTGTAGTTCTCAGCATGAGGCCCCAGACCACAAAAGTTATTATCAAATTATAATATTTAATATATGGGGAAAGTCATTTTAATCCATGGGTACTTCAATCCCGTCAGTTGGAGAAAATAACGGGAAATTATAATATAGGACTGCATCATATCAACTATATTTAAACTTAATTAAAATTTATTTTTCTCTTGACCCTATCACTGCTTTTCGAAATAAGGCTCTCTTTATGACACTCGGAGGTCTACAGCAGCCTTCAGCTATTAGAAAAAAAGTGTATGATTTAAGTACCTTCATTTATTGTTAGAGCTAGACAGAAGTGACCTTTCAAACATATTCCATCAAATTTCCCCAAATTTCTTTTATGAGTAGGAAACTTTCTCTTTTTGGTGAAAATAGTACTGCTACTGAAAAGGCTCTAATAGGTAGAATTTCCTATGATATATTCTCTTAAGATCTAACTTAAGTAAAAGAAGCCAGAGAGGTTGCAAACTACTGGAGACGACTATATTATGCATCATAGGAGTCCCTTAACTACTTTTCAATTAAATAAGCTTACTTATCACAGAGAATTTTTAGAAAGTTCTCTTATGAGTTAATGGCTCAAACTTTGGACAACATTTACAATAACTAACCATCTAAAACTATTAACAAAAGTGTTCCAGCTGTTGCTTGCCTACTTCTTTTACAGCTTTCCCTTTAACTTGCAAAATTAGTGCCTGTCTTTGAATTTGTAGTTGAAATGTACAATTTATTCTAGAGGGTAATTTCACATTGCAGATAGCTCCTTCTTCTGAACTTGTTTTTCATTTGTTTAAAGAAGTGCCTGAGGGCCTAAAATACTGATCAGAACAGCGCTTGAGATGCTGAGATCTCAAGTGGGTAGGTAGTAGTTGCTCTCTACCAGGGGCTTAAGTATCAGAGGTTGGATTCAGGATAAATAGAATCAATATGATAAGGAAAAATAAGCCATCCAGATGTTAGGGAAGGCACTGGATTATTTGCCCCAACAATCCATTACATCCTTTGAATGTTGCTGAGCTGCATCTTTTAGCATCCTTCATAGTTGGCCATTGCTAAGACGTTACCAAAATGGCTCAGCAATATCTGAGGAATTAGAAATCTCATCTTGGGGACTTAGAAGACTACAAGAGGAGATAATGTTTCACTCTTTTTAATCAGTTATTGTTTTCTCAAATCCTTTTCTCAGGTAGAAAAACTATATCCTTTTCTCATAGATAGAAAATGCTCCTAGGATGGTGAGTCTGAAGCAGAAATCCTTTTCCCCCACACATGCATCCATTACTTCTCAAACTTTCAGTCATCCACAAATGCCTAAAAGCTTAAAA
>JANHZU010001683.1:129909-145578 GCA_032468055.1 Acrochordus granulatus
CCAAGGCAGACTCACCTCAGTGTTTGCTAAATTTATCACAGGATAATATCTATTTTTTTTAAAAAAATGATACAAGTTCTGCTGCATACATGAATTTAAATTAAAATTTCCATAGCTTCTTAAGGCTTTTTTTTCCTTCCTACTTTTTCAGTTCTCTTGAATTCTATATCAAGCACATTACTGAAGATAATAAGCAAATCTACCTGTTATTACTCATCAGAGAATTTCCCAAACACTTTAACAATAAAAAAGGAGTAACTATGAATTTCGGTATACTATACTTTATTTCTATATTTTCCCAATATATTAGAAGAAAACAGACAAAGTATTAAAATAATATTTTTGGACAATGCAGGTGCAGAACTTGGAATACCTTGTATAAATGTCCATGGGAATAAGTTGATCTGCATTTTGGAAAGCAATTGCTGTGATGGGTTAGGTCTATATTTTACAGGATTATGAAAACTGATTCTAATGTACATATAAGATTCTGACCCATTTAAAAAGGTGGAAGGCTATGCTGAGATATGAGTTGATAGCCTGTTAAGAAGTAACTTCATGAATGCATGATATGTCTGAGAATGATTTAACAGCATAGGCTGAATTTGAAATACAATGTAAGATCTAGTAAGCTAACAAAATGAGAATAGAGGATAATAGTAATATAGAGACAAGTATATTTATTTCATAAATGAAATAGATTTAATGAAGCATATATCTTTTGAATAAAGCAAAGCAATGGCATGCTAAAACTGATCATTATGCAATATATAAGCGAGGGACGGTAAATAATTTTACTATTGTAAACATTTTTAAAAAATGCTTCACTCCAACATTTTATGTGGCATAAATTCCCCCTGCTCCTAAGATCGAAGTGAAGTGGCCACATAGGTTTGCCTCAAGGCCTCATCTAGCAGTTTTAATAGCCAAAACATGCTTCCAGTTAAGAAGTCACACTGTAGACAAGAAGCTTCTCCTGTCTATCAAACTGTCAGCTGAGTCTTCAAGGTGATCTAAAACATCTCAGTGAGGATTTTCTTTCCCCTCACCTGAATAAAGAAAATTATTTCTGTGTGCAAAGTGCCACATGAAGACAAATAGTGGCCATCTTGCATACCCTGAAGAAAAGTTACTATGAATTTTATTCAAAACACATTGGCAAAGTGACTCATCTCTTTAAAAAGTTATGTAGAACCCCAGGAATTAATCTTAGAATTCTGAAAACTGTAGTGTTAATACTTTCAGAGAATGAAGCAATGAAGCAGATCAATAGACTAGAAGTTTAAAGTCTCTCCTACTCTCTCTTCCTATGCACTCTTTGAAAAAAATTCCTTGGGAGAGACAAGATTCTGTGTCAGGCAAGTCATCTCTGTATCACAATGTAACTGTGAATACAGCAGGTTTTGTGAGACTTCAAAGGAGCCCTATGCTTTGACAAAAGTTTGAACAAGGTATCCCCTTTAAGTTGATTCACAAAGCAAAATGTTTCCCTCTGTTGCATGCTCTCTCTGCTGTGAAGATCCTGTCAGCTTTCTAAGTCGTCCTCTACTACAGGAGAAAGCTGAGAGGACCTTTCACCCATAGCACTGGTTGAAATGCTTCCAAGCTGAGCAGCTTTGGTTATATGCTACAGGACTGCTTGGAATAATCTAAGGTGCAACAGAGATCATCCACTTTGTACAGCACCCAACATACTGGGGGCAATTCCAAAGAACCCATCTCAAAACACTTCAGCTACTATTGGAGAAGGAGGCTGAAAAGAATCCTTGAAGCAACTTTGAGGTCATCTGAATTGTTCAACAGGCTAAACATGGGCCTGTGCTTTACACTGCTTCTGTGACATGAAATGTTTGATGAAGCAGATCTAAATCACTTCACATAGATCCAGGCCATTTCCTCACTAGTTCTTGATAGCATCTTCTTTCATCCACCAGTCATTGATGAAGCAATGTAAAGCCTGTTCTTATTACAGGTATATCAGTATAATAGCTGGATGACTTTGCAACTTGTTTTAAATTACTAGTGAAGAAATGGCTGGAGAATACAGTTTTCTACTGTACTTATGTAGTGATTTTGGAAATGGTGAATACATGATATTACTGTATTGTTCCTACTAGTATGATCAGAGCAGTTTGATAATGGTACCACTTATCAAGAGCAGACATGTTTAATCTGCATCCGAAGGGTTGCATCAACCCTCAACATCTAGTAATGCTGCCTCACATGATAATATTAAATATTAAAAACTAAAAGAAAATTGTTATTTATATAGATTACATTACATATGTAATGTAATATGTATTTAATATGTGTCCCAAAACAATTCCTTTTCACTCATTGTGGCCCAGGCAAGCCAAACAATTGGACACCCATGATCTAGAGAGATGATAGGCTTTCTTTATTGGGTATGATTGAACAAAGACTGGACAGGCATCTGTTATGGATGCTTTAATTTGGGTTCCTACATGGAGCAAGGGGATAGACTTTGTTATTTCATATCCGATGAGGGAGGGAAAATTTGTGGATTCTCTTGTGTAATTTTTGTTAGGGATGTTGCAGTAAACCAACTTGTTTGATTGCATATTATTACGTTTATGTGAGTTCATAAAAATAATATTGAATATATGTTCTGTAAAGTCTTTATGGATGTTATCCAAGATTTTATAACAGAAGATCTCTCTACCTTCCCCCCTCCAAAAAAAATATGAACAAACAAATTGCACACATTTATAGTTCTCATTCAAACCTTTAAAAACAAACCTGGACTACTCAGCCTTTCCATTTAATGTAGAGCCTGAACACATGAAGCAAAATCTATTTCTCCTGAGCTAAAATAGTGGCACAGTTATGGAATAATTTATCTGCTCAAACGGGGGGAAGCAATTTCTATTTCTCAGGTAAAAAAGTAGTATCTGAATTCACTCATCTAAACCCCAAAGCATTTTATTACATTCCATTTGCAGAAAAACAGCAAATCTGCTCTTCATAATTACAAAGGATATCCACTACTGAAGAAATTAAGATGGCTTCTTACCGAGAATTTGAATTAGTTTAATTATTTCTTCTGAAGCCACCCATTAAGAAACTGTAAAAGCTGAGCTGGATACATTAATCAAGTCTTCCTGGTTGGTTATATTGAATACAATTATATTCCTTCCTTCCTTCCTTCCTTCCTTCCTTCCTTCCTTCCTTCCTTCCTTCTCTCCATTCTGGTCTGAAGACAGATTGAATTATTGCTGTTTTACATGTAAAACACTATAAGCACTGCCATTCTTTGCCATAGACATTTTAAAAACATAATTTGGGAATCATCTAATACATGAGATGTTCTGAATTGTGTCAGAATAGGAATTAGAGACCACATAGTGCTTTATTTTATAGGGGACTTGGTAGCCTAGTGGTTAAGATGCTGGGTTGTCAGTTGGAAGGTCAGCAACCTGAGTTTGAGACCCAGGAGTCATGTAACAGCGTGAGCAGCTGTTACTTGCACCAGCTCCTGCCAACCTAGCAGTTCAAAAGCATGTAACAATGCAAGTAGATAAATAGGTACTACCTTTTCTGGGAAGGTAATAACGTCCATGTGCCTTGGCATATACACATGACCACAGAAGCATCTTTGGACAATGCTGGCTCTTCAGCTGGGAAATGGAGATGAGCACCGTCCCCTAGAGTTGGAGATGACTAAAAGGGGAAACTTTTACCTTTAGTGCTTTGTTATCTTACCAGCATGGCAGTACATATTCAGAAATACAACTGAAGACTTGCAGAGCTAAGGAACAGGTTAGCTGGATACTCACTGGACCTATCACCTATCAGGAGCAATGCTCTCCAGAAAATAAACAGAGCCTAGACTTCTGATGGTAAAAGTAATAGTCATACTGTGATCAAGGAGACTTAATCTCAATTTAAGCATGGGTTGGTGGCTGTTTCATGGAAATGGTATGAAGATTTAGGGTTAATGAAATATTTCACTCCACTATAATCAACTTCTGCAGAAAGATTCTCTGTAGAAGAGAAACTATGTTGGGGAAGGTGGGGTGGTACACGTATGATTACAAAATAGTATAAATTTCACACTAAATGCAGTAAACTCTTCACATTTACTCAACATTAAATTATTTTAGTTTCATGGTGCTTTTATCTCTGCTTAAAATCAATTGTATTTCTTAACTTCAGAATACTTTACCATGGAGGAAGCAACAGTTGTCTTTACCTTTTCATTAAGAAAAGAATTGTGTCGGTGAATTACTGGCCTACAGTTCCCGGTTTTCTTCTCCTGTACTGTAAAATTGCACAGAGGTCACTCTTGCCAGCCCCACCCCATCTCACCTGAGAAATCCATCAGTTCCTTTCCTTAATTAGGCCTGCAAAAGGACAACACTTCTCCCAGCCCCATTACTAAGGATCAGCAATGGGAAAAAGCAAAATTTATGCTGACATACTTTTCTGACAGCCAAGAATTTGTAGATATTATCTTAACATAGATGATCCTCAACCCCAACAGCATCTAAACAAAATACTGGCATTTCATTTCTAAAACTTGATACATGAGTTCATAATCTGAGATGGATTTCTCCGTGATTGGGGAGGTGGTCTGATGGATTACAATGAAGCAGCAGTTTCCCAGAAAGGAGGGAGCACATTTTAAGGAAGGAGGTGTGACAAAAGACAACACAGCCCAGAGCTGTGGAGGGGAAATATAGTCACCCCAAAGAATCTCCCATGGTGTTTCTGTTATGGTGAGAGTAGTATAGGTTTAGTTTGGCAAGATTCTGTCTATTTGGTGTGAGCAAATAAAGAACTGAAATTTGGCTGGATTGTCATTCTTGGGTTAGGTCTGACATCTTCTCACATTAGCACTGGTTCTGCTCCTCTCACAACTTCCCATAACAGCAATATGTCTCTGCAATGCTACCAGACCAGTGCAGCACTCTGTCTCCAAATTTAAGCTTCCATTATTTTGTCCACCTAACACTATATCTTTCAAGAGTTGATGGGGATGGCTATTTCTTTTCCCACTTTGATGTCCATTAGTAGGAAAATATGCACATACCCTATGCAATCTGTATTTCTCGTACAATTAATGACAACAGGCCTAGCCATAATTTCCAAGTTGTGAAGTATGTGTCAAGGATTTGTGTTGACATAGCTTTGCCTGTATTTATCAAATTTGGCAGCTTTATGATGTATGGGCTTTAGCTCCCAGAATTCCCCAGCAAGACTGGAAATCAAATCACTGGAAATTAAATATGACTTTGTGAGGCTAGAAGGGGTATAAATGCACAGACATTTAATCAGTAAAATTGTAGATAAAGAGATATTTCCCTTTTAGCAATTTCCCTCCCAAAATTATTCCCTCTGGTCTTTTTCATGTAGGAGGTAGGTAGTGAGTTCTCAGAAAGGAACCTAATATTCATTCTTGGCTGAAAAATTAATTTATTTTCAGAATGAACTTACTGTGTGAGCAAAATCCAGGTGCAGGTTTGACCTCCAAATTAATGAGGTTCCCTGGGTGATAATTAAAATGCCATTTTTCTTCCTTTGCTAGTCAATAGCATAAACAGCAGGCCATCAGCATGCAAAGAGCTTGCTTTGGTGTACTGTGGATTCTCAAAGCCATTTTATAGATGTAGACAAAGAACACAATGTGGGCAGAAGTATATATTTATTCATTAGCTAATTGCATCATCTACATACTTAAACTATGTGGTATACTCCTCAGTGGACTTCATTCCTTAACAATGTAATAATACAGCTTCTTGACAGAGCACCTTCTCTCACATGTACTTCATATCAGTTATAATCTACTAAGGATTTGCTGTCTAATAATCCAAGAGAAAACGTTGTTTACATAAATATTTTGGTTGTGAAAGTCCTTCCCTGCTTAGTTATAGTTTAGAGATGGTTTATAATCTTCTAGTGACAATTTAAACATACTTCACACTCAGACTTTTTTGTTAATCTGATGCTGCTGTACTTTTTCTGCTTAGGTCTAATCTGGCCAGGTCTTTTGGACCTTGTTTTGGAATTGTTAATTATTTTAGAAAGATTTAAAGAACACACAATGCACCTTAATTAACATTTACATTTTTAAAAAAAGAGTGCTCTTATGAATGTTTGTCCAATTGAAACCTACATTTGGATGGTTTAAATGATGAATAAGTAGGATCAATGTCATAAATAATAACATTTAGAAAATAATACATTTTTTCATGATAAATTATATTATGCAAAATATTTTTAGAAAGATAGTGGTGGCTTATTTCTAGATTGGTTGTATACATCTGAATTTAGTGAATTTAGCCTATGTATTTAGTGAATTTAGCCGTAGTCCTATGATATCTATACCATATTCTCATTTCTATTTATATTTTTTCCCTTGGGATTTAGAAAATGGTTATTTCACTGCTGAAAACCATTGAAATGTGATGGTATAATTAATTCTAACAACTGCATACCTGTAATGCTACTAATCCATGAATTATGCTGAATTTATGCACCAGACAAATGGTATTTGACTGAGAATATCATGTTTTAGTGTAGATAGATTTGTAGTTCATGAACTCTTCAGTCTTAGTTTGCATGTGACTATGTATATTAGCTTGCATGGAAATTTCTGCAATCTTCTTCAGATCCCTGGGAACATTCAGAAATGTAGTTTAAACTGAGACTAGTTTACTCCAAAATTCCATATAAAATTGTACTTGCAATAAGTCTTATGATCTATAATTGAATCAGGACCACTTTGAATGAAGAAAGAAGTTTTTAATAAAACCTGAAATTCAAACAAGGAAGTCAATATATATCAAATGGATCCATCTCAGACCACTAACTAGCTTTTCTGAATTTAGACCTTGGTTTGAAATCATACCCCCATGTCTGAGACACACTGTCTCATTCAAGCAAGAGACTGAATTCTGGAAAAAAATAATTCTGTATGCTCCCAACGGATATTAAAGAAGTCACACTGAAGTCACACTATGAATAAAAGACCTGGAGCTATCTACCAGGATGTCTGGATGCTGTCACAGGCAACTCTTCCATGAAAATACTGCACATCTCTCAGCACAAGCTTGATGAGCCCTCTGGGCTTCACTTTGAAGGGAAAAAAAGAGGCAGAATATGCCTTTTCTTTAATTCCATTTTCTCTGTATGTACAACTGATTACATCTGAAGGTACAGTTGATTAGAAAATGACAGCAACATTTGTTCCTTTAGCTTTCAAAATGTGGCACAATTTTGTCTTCTGAAGGAATTTTGTCTTCTGAAGGAATTTTGTCTTCTGAAGGAAAAGAGATTGTCTTCTGAAGGAATATAATTCTTCTGAATGAAAAAGAACAGAGCAATCTGGCTGATCTGAAGTCAAACAGTTGGTGCACCTAGTTCAGCATGAAGCTACATTGCTTTCTTGATGCTATCGAGTGGTAATGATCACACAGGTTTATATGGGAAAGTTGCCACTTTACAGCCTGTATAATTCTGAAAGCTATTTACAAATCAATCAAAACCACACATTCCTGGACATCCAACTAAAAAGACATGCCAAAAAAGAAAAAAAGGGATGAGGAAGGAAAAAGAATCTCATGACTTTTTTTTCAGCTAAAGCAAATAGCAGAAGTCTCTGTTGAAGATTTGTGTGGAATAAACAATATGCCCTTAAAATCAAAGGTAACTCCTTTTTCCTTTTCAGTTTATATCTTGTATTTTTTAAAAATTCCCAAACAGTGATGAAAACTTTCTATTTTCCTATTAGTCTTGGGATTTGTAGTACTACAAAGCACCAGCCAATGACAATGAATGGAGAAAATTCTTACATACGAGTCAGCACACAAGTATCACACAGTATAAAAACCAACCATGCTGCCTGAATATATTAAAATTGATTCTACTGAAAACATTTTTTTTACCTGATATTCTCTGACAAGCTGTTCAGTTAGGCTATTAAAGAATTATGGAATCAGATTCTTATGTAGAAGATGCAAGATGTTTTGAAGGTTTCTTTTTCTCCCCCATAAAAAGACAAATTAGCTGAATTGTGTTCATGACGATCTGACAAATAAAAGAAGCAATGACTAATTTGGTTTATGACAGCCAGTTGTAAAAGCTATGATTCATAATTCCTTCAGGAGAGGGAATTGTTAATGTCTTTGATACCCTGACAAAATCTGTATCTCTATTTAATGGTTTTAAAGTATATCGTATTCCAAAACCCTATGAAATCCACAGAACAGCTTACGGCTGTTAAATATTGAGGGTCATGCAATCCAACAATGGAGGATGAGGGAGCTGCTCTGAGTGGTGGGAGTCCTTTTAAAAGACACCTCTGTCTCTCTTTGTGAAGAAAACCATTTAGGAATTAATTTCAAATGCATAGCTGCAATGTGACACATAAACAATAACTGACACTGCATTACTTGGCATTCAAAATAATCCCTGTAATTCAGTGTATTTGTGCATAACATATTGAGAGCTCTTCTAGGTAACTTGCAAGTCTCTTGGGCTCTCTTCAAGCCCCTTATAAATCAGCAACATGGGAAAAAATACTGTGATGAAACTTCTGCCACACAAGCTTTAGGATCTGCTGCTTCCTTGTTGGTACATTGAAGAAGTGGAGTATGCTTCAGCTGTGCTTCTTCCTTTGAAGTCTTTCAAAGTTCTATGAGGCAGGGAGATTGCTTCAGCAATGCCTTCATAATTTTTTGGGCCATCTGTTGGCCAACAGTCATCTGTTGTGGGCTGTGACAGTCAAGAAAAGGTGTGACTTAATTACGTCTCCATTCACAATGCACAGGAACAGTCCTTAGTTCGATTTGTATCCTGCCTTTCTTCCAGAAGTTACAGAATTCTATGTGGTATTCAGTCCTCTATTTTTTTATCTTGAATAAATACCTCATAATTGACCTGACAGTGACTGGCCCAGAGTCACTAGTTAGCTTTCACAGCGGATAACCTGAATGTCCCTAATCCTAGCCCCAATATATTGTATTTATTTATCAGTTTATATAGCTGCCCATTTACCTGGGAAACTCAGATGGCAAACAAAAAGAATTACAGAAAAACAAAATCAACTAAGTCCACATCAAGGCTCAATAAAAACACAAAACATCAGACACATGGATCCAAAATGGAGCTCCCAAACTGTCCTCAGTGCCTGCGGAAAGAATCAGACCTTGCAAAAAGCAATACTGTCTGTATTTCAGGGGCATATTTCCCCTGTATTTCCACAGAACAGACCTTACAACAGGGAAGAAACACTTCTAGGATCTCACTAGATGACATTGTTTTATTAATGGTACCTGGCGCATGTCCATTGTGCCAGATCTAAGGGGATGGGCAGAAACCAATGGAGGGAGGCAGCCTCACAAATAGCCTTGTTCCATGCCACGTAGGACTTTAAAGGTGATAACCAGCACCTTGAAATACAGTATACTCTGCATCCTACATGGGAGACAGTGCAGCTCACATTTAAGTTGTGTCACATGGGTGTACTCAGATATATGCAGCTGCGATTTGGACCAGTTGAAGCTTCAAAATGCTCTTTGGTCAGCCCCATGTAGAGCATGTTACCATAGCCCAAATAGGAGGTTATTAAGACATGATGACCATGAGCAATCCAGGAATGGCTGCAACTGGCACACAAGTTGTATCTCTGTAAAACCTCTATTGGCCATGCCTCCCACTTGCTCCTTGAGCAGAAACTATAAATCCAAGAAGAAACCCCTGAGTGCACCCTGTCTTTGAGAGAGGGAAATTAGTCTCATTCAGTGTTAACAATCATAAGTCACTGAATCTGGAGTCTCCTAAAACTGTCAGCCAAGTTACCTCTGCATATTCATCTCAGACTACGAGCCTTCTTCCAACAACTAATTTCTCTCCTCCTTGCTTTGCTACCTGATGGCGAATGAGAACTGCCTACCTTACCTGCAGGAGAAAATTATTTCTGGAACAATCCCTTGTTGATTCATATTAGTTCCACAATGCCAGACTTCACAGAACGAGGTTAAATGACCATAACAATGTAATTAATTGCTGACCATGTTATTATTGGCACTAGTGACTTTAAACAAAATAAAAAGGACAGAAAAACAGGGGAACAGTTAGGGAGGTCCAAAAGCTAGTATTCAAGAAATTTAAATCGATTTATGAGATTTATTGGTGAGGTTTATGTGTGACCGATGAAGCCTCCTTCAACTTCAGCTGAAATCACTCCTGCTGGTTTATATATTAATTGCCCATCAGGTGCCTCACTTGCTAGAAGGCATATCATACTGTAGAAATCCCATTAGTATATGCAGGTAAAATACTATTATTATTCCTTTTTAAAGAAAATAATAGATATTTTATGCTGCCAATCTCTGGGGACTTCAAGCAGATAATTAGCTCACAGGTAGCTATTGTTGGTCCTGAAATTTAAAGTATATTACTGCATCTTCATTACTCGAGTCATTTTGTCTGCTTTGCATCATAGGGTATCTCGGGTAGGAATAAAAAAATAATTTTGTCACAGATTCCATGAGAGGAAAATGCAAGTATTCTTCTCTTGCTGGCTTCACAATGGGATAAAGACTAGCAACAAATAAAGTGTGCTTGTTTCATTTTTTTTAATACAAACAGCAGCAATTCTGTTTAAAAAGAGAAACTTACGCAGGAATATTTGCACTTTAAAATTGTGCATCAGAGAAATTCATGTTTAAAATACTGTAATAAAACCTGAAATAAACAACTTACATTAACAGTTATGATTACTGAAATTTGGGAACTATCTAAAAAGGCTCCAGCCTCCATCTGTGAGGGGATGTTGTGAGTGTGAAGAGTTAATGAGATTTTCTCTGCTTCTTTTTAATTTCTAGGGAAAATAAGCAAGTAGCAGATTAGAACATTGTCCTACTAATATTGAAAGTAAAAACAAGAAGATTTTTAATGATTCATACGTCCCAATTTACTGCCAGTATTTATTTTCTGGATAGATGAGAGGCTGAGTCAGGTTTGAGTCATGTTTGATGATAATATGGTTATATGTACAGAATAATGTTGCAAAGGGATACAAGCTGTTTATTGTCTGTCCCCTAATCTTCTCATATAAATTCTGCTACTCTTTATTTTATGCATATTTCTCAAAATCCAGAGAGTTTTACTATATGATGTTTCTGGGAAGAATGGCAGAATATTATTTCTCAAGAGACTGGTTTTGTTTTTGTCCCAAACTAATAAGCAAATACAATTCTGGCCCTTTGAACTTTGGAAAAATCATATTAACCATAATTGTAATAATAATGAGAGATAAAAGGGGGTTGAATCAGTTTTTTATTTTTTTATAATGAGCTAATGATTTGGAGGATGCTTCATGAAAATTGGTTGTTTCTGAAGTTGTTTCTTATTCATGAAATGTTAGAGGAGAAACATTCTGAGACTAACATATATGAAATGTTGCCTGTTTCTTTTTTTTAAGCATTCAAATTCTTCTGATTCACCACTGTTCTAGCTGGGTCAGAAAGTAAGAATGGTAGCTTTTAAACATCACTTCAAGCAGATACATGGAAAGATTCCTTTGGTGTTCATGAATTTTGAGCAAGATCTCAAAGCCATTTTGTAATTGTTAAATATTGTATAGCACTTGTCCCTTGAACTGGAAAATTTGTAGCCCAGAATCATGAATGAAACTAGTACTTCTAGGGAAATAAATATAACAACTTATTATAGATAAATTTTTAAAAACCTATTTCTGTATCTTTATATTTTCACTATTTATTCTAATATTTCTAGCTAAACATTCCATTTGTTTTCATCTTCTCATTTCCCAAAGCTAGGAGCAAACCAGAAAAAGGGAAGGGAAGGAAACTATGTTTTCCATCAGGAAGTTAACTCTGAGTAAGGCACAAATCACAACTGATGGAAACCTGCAGTGAAGGCTACTCAAATGCAACATGTGGAACTTGCAGAGATTAGGTGCAGCAGACCCTTATGATTCTTTTCAGCATAGTTGAAATGTCAAGGTATGGCAGCTGGATGCTGCATATGCTAAGAGCAATCTTCTGTGGACCATGATGCAATTGATTCTTCTTTTAAAATGTCAGAGTAAAAAAAGGGAAAATAGTATGATGTTCAGTACATCAATATTGCTACGGCCCACCAAACAAGCTTTACAGCTAGTATAAAGCACACTAAAAGAGCATGATGAATTAGATCTTTATCCCTAATATTCTATCCATTCAGTAGGCTGAAGTGCCCTTTCTAAGGAAATAAATTTGAGTGTACCATTAAAATGCATCAAGCAAGCAAAAAATTAGCACACCACTAATCAGTATATTTTTGGACTATTTCTGTAACCTTCAGTAAAAGTTTTCTAATGCGTACTGAATGTAGTCCTTCACCTTTTATTTTTTTTAAAAAAATGATGCTAACATGCATATGCTGGGAAAGAGAACATTAAAATAGAGGCAAGATGTTCATCCCACTTACTGATAGCACTGCTCTCACTTTATGCTGCTATGAAGAGCTGTTTATTTAGTGCTTCCTGGTGCCTTCTTATTTAAATAAGTGAGAAACATTACTTTATTTTCCTATTCTAATTCTGAGGCTTCATCAGATGCTCCATAGACTCAAACACACAACCAACGCAATAGCTGAAAAGTCTGATAACTTTAAAAGATTGTTAAGGAAAAAGAGAAACAATATAGTATCTATCACAATTTTTATGACAAAATGTTATGAGCTGCTACTGTTCATACTGCTGGTGATTCCTTAAAAAGATTGAATGACAGCACAAAGGGCATGTAGTCATTTTTATTGTTCTTTAAAAATTGGACCTTCAGCAAGCAGCAAAATGATGGAAAGAGAGTTCAGGAAAACTAAAGAGGATTAGAAATAGGTGACAATACCTATTATGAAATGTGATTCAGCAATATATAGCGTATCTGCTAGCTTCCGTAAATGCCACTTTCAGCAGCCATTGTCACACCTGTCTTCCTCAGTCCTTAATCTTCAAGGTTATTGTTTCAGTCTACATCCATTCCTTTTCTCTACCCCACACAAGTAATTGCCATGTTTCTCTTTCTGACTCAAAACAAAAGCCATTCAGTATGTTGCTGCCTGCATCAGCATCAACTGTCATCTAGATACCCATTAATTTACTCTGCCTTTTCATTTTTCTGCTTCCCTCCAGGAATTAACACAGTGCTTATCACCATGATATCTGAAATCTAAAATGACAATAAATGAATCAATTTGGCAAATACATTTCATTCATAAAAGTAAAAGACATTAAAGTGGGTTAAATGGCAACAGATAGGGCTCTGTGCCACAGATAATCATATTATGATTAAATTTAGAATTAAATTTAGGACTTTAGAGCAGAAGTGCTTGAAAATGTTAATTACTAGGCCAAGCCCTTCCTGTATATCCTGCTTATATAAGCAAAACTAACTTAGCCAAGCTATTTGTGTCTCATATTTAGAGTCTCATTAAAACTAGAAATGGTGCCAAATCCCATTACCAAATGGGATGGTAAATTAACCTGAATAGTTTCTATTCCTTGAACAGTGAATGATGATAAAACAAGGTAAACATAAGAAAGAAAATTGAAAATAGAAGCCAGTTTTGTCTAGGAGTTAAAGTGCTAGCCTAAAAACCAGGAGACTGAATTCTAATCCCACCTTAGGTACAAAGCCAAATAGATGGCCTTTGACCTGTCACTCTCTCTCAGCCCAATTCACCTCACAGGGTTGTGTTATTGGGAAAATAGGAGTATTTTGTATGTTTGCCATCCTCAGTTATTTATAATAATCAAGATGGGATTTTTAAAAATCTAAAAAATCCTCCAAATCTAATCTAAAAGATAATGTGGCAGCAACAGTGCTAATACAGATATGAAGCTGTTTATTGTTATTCCCTACATTTACTGCTTTAAATATATATTTGATAAGAGGAGAATCACAAATGAAGAAGAGCAAATACAGCACATATTCTAATTTGTTCACAAAATTAAAACATAAAATTTAATTAAACAGTTAGTTAATATTACATTATCTTGAAAACAAACTCAATACTTTTTCCCTAACAAGGTTGTATAAATCTTGGATTATTTGCAATCAGCTCCAGGTCTTGTTTTGTCTGACTGTATAAAGGTTCTCCATTTTTGGCTGCAAAGAATATAATCAATCTGGTGATGTCCATGTGTAGAGTCGCCTCTTGGGTTATTGGAAAAGTGTATTTGTTATGATCAGCTTGTTCTCTTGACAAAATTCCATTAACATCTGCCCTGCTTCATTTTGTACTCCAAGGCCAAATTTGCCTGTAATTCCTGTTAACTTTGGCTTTCTACCTTAGCATTCCAATCCCCTATGATGAAAAGGACTTCTTTTTTTAGTGTGAGCTATATAAGGGTTGAAAGTCCTACGATACATCAAGTGAGCTTTAGGCCTCAAATATCAACAGCTATATACAGGTAGTCTCATTTAATGACTGCCTAGTACAGTGATTGTTCTCACCTTTACGGTGTTTGAAGATCTGTAAAGCCAGGAAAAAGTGAAGTGAGATCATAACTACAGTCATGGTTCCACTTCGCTTAACAGCCAAGTTGCTGTTCTTAATTGTGGTTGCTAATCAAGGGGTACCTGTACTACCATTTAGAACAGTGCGCATGGAGCAGCCTTTATGTGTATGGAATAATTTTTGTATCACTCCACTCAGATATTATGCTACTCTGATGGGGGTAATAGTTGCAACTAATCCCAGTTCTTCTATTTTCCTGCCACAGTTACCCATCCTAGTATAACAAAAAAACCATGGGCAGCAGGACATGCAACATTTGGGGCTTTTAGAGGGGCAATTTAAGGCAAATGGAGAAGACATCCCTTTGCCTTCAGTCTGCATAATGTTGCAACTCTTCTGGATCCAGGCAAAAATGTAGTGAGGCATTTCAAACTGTACTATCAGGAGGGAAAGACCAGATCACAAATTAACTGATTTATTGCTTAAAACTATATTCAAGAATCTACTCAACTAATGGTCCAGCACCGTGAGTGTTAAGTAAGATTTAGTAGCAATTAGGGAGGGTTGGACCTCGTGCGTTTGTGGCTGTATAACAATTCACTAACAATTCCTTATTGGTTAGATCTCACTGTGCTGGCCCAACTTTTGGAAAGATAGTTAAGGGTTAAAGATGTTAATGCAATATAGTTATGTTAAATACAGTGGTACCTCACAAGACGAATAACTCACAAGACAAGAAACTCACAGGACGAGCAAAAAATTTTATCAAAGAATATTTTGCTAGACGAGCCATGACTCACGAGATGAGGAAACTTCGTGCCAAACCTTGTGCATCATCAGTAAGCGCACTCTGTATTTCCCATTCAGGCAACTCTGCGTGAGAGTTCTGTTGATGCAGCAAGCATGCATGCGCGTTCTGCCGACCCTTACCTTGTGTTTACTCCATTGTTGCAGACAGCAACCCCGTGCGAGAGTTCTGCTAACGCAGCAAGCGCACGCGCACTTTCTACTGACTCTCCTCTCGCGCAGTTTACTCCATTCCCATACAGGCAGCAGCACGCATGCGTGCATTTTGCCTACGCTGCCACATGACGGCAGGTCGATGTTCCTGATCGCAATGAGCACTGCGCGATCAGCTCACGTGGGAAATCTCACAACGGAGCTCTCCTCTCTCGCTGC
>JANHZU010001685.1:23726-34177 GCA_032468055.1 Acrochordus granulatus
TTTTGGATTAAAGGTGAAACGTCTTCTACTTGAGAAAAATCCAGTCCAGATGCCTGTTTTTTAAACTTTGTTGCGAGGCATGGAGGATAGTTGATCCTATATTCTGAAACAACAGGTGGCTTCTAACAAGCAAAATCAATGGGGATACCAGCAGGAAGTCACAGATTGCAGTCACATGATATTATGCTTAATGACTGGGTGATGCACTTTACAGCAGCTGGAACTGATGTAAGTTGGCATGGTCATGTGACATTTCACTTTATGACCACATTGCTTAGCAACAGTTGCCAGTTCTAATTGCTGTTGCTAAGTGAGGAATATCTGCATAGTTGCTCTAATAAAACTAGCTTTAGGCCTACTCAATGTCTGTTTCATAGTCTGATCTACTATGGGAGAAGGGCTGAGCCAGGGGTAAGTGTGAAGTAGGTGATCAGATTCTCCACTTCATACCTCCCGCTGGCTCAGCCCTTCCTTCTCCCACATCTACTTTACTGGCACTCAACAAACTAACAATAAATAAGCTATCCTAAGGCTTAGTTTGATGTACAGAGTTAATGGTTTGTCTAGATTAAATTAGTGATTTGGTCTTAAAATTGACTACTTAGAATTGGATATTAAGTTATATGTAAGGTTAGTCATGTGGGACTAATTTAGTGCAATAAAAATTATGTACTGAAAACATTCAAAATATAGTCAGAAATATAAAACAGCTCTCATTCTATACAGAATAAATTGGAAATATTTTATTCATATAGGAGTTGTGTTTTTTATTTTTTTCATTTCAATTCCATATCACATCTGAAGGGTAAAATCTGACATTGTAACTCATTCTCTTTCCAGAATCTCATCAATAAACTGGTAAACACTCCACATGATCCACATATAACAATTTGTGATTCATTTTGGTCACCTTACATTGAGCTTCTGCTGAGATATGGGATTGCATTAAGACACCCAGAAGATCCAAACAAGATACGTCTAGAAAATTTTCACCAATAGCAAGATGTTTTAAGAAGAAGGATGATCAGCAGAACAGACTTATCTAGAAAACCCAATATGAGAAGATATTATTAAGTAGAAATACTTCATGTTTTTCAGGCAGAATCTTATAATATTTCTATAAAATAGTATTTATAGGATCGTTTTAAAATATGAGATTGTCACAATTCCTTTTTATGTTTTCCTGCTATTAGTAAATAATGCTTGTATTCTAAAAACTATCAGAGATCAAATTAAAGGATTATTTTAGACAAGTGGTTTGACAATAGCTTTCCCATTAATTCTCCTGTCATCAGATGTCAAAACTGAGCATCTGTTCAAAAGAAAATAAGAGAAATGAAACAAAGTATTGTGTTTCTAAATGAGATTATACATGTGTGATTCTGTAAGAAAATGTGTGAAAGAAAGACAAAGCAAATAACATTAGAAGTTAAATTCAGGAAGTTGAAGTCCATACTTCTTAAAGCTGATAAGGTTGAGAAACACTGATCAAAAGAGTCTGAGGTAAAAGGATTTTTTAAAAAACAGAAAACGTATTTTATGTTTTTCATGTCATTTGATTAAACAAAGCGCAACTAATTTCAAATGTTTTGCCGAACAGAACAGAGACGCAAAGCAAGAGCAATGTTTCCTTAGTGTTGTCCCATGACATAAAAATAGATAATGTAGCCTAGACTGAATGCTACCCATAATTCAGATTAAAAGAAAATTGGATTAGGGGATTATTTAAACAGTATTTGAAAATTCCTACAGCAAATAACAGAAACAAATATTATTGTACATGTTATTTTCTTTTGCCTGGCTTGTCTGCAAAAGCAGAATTAATAGAATCATGCTCTGTAAAGAAACAACAGCAGAGGATTTACTTTGGTATAGCCCACATTGTTATGAACATAATCACAGCAGTTGATTCTATCTATAAAGCACATGTGTGGGATACATTTTTGCATTTAAAAACCTGCCTGAAAAGAAAGCACAACTTACAGAGACTAAAGGAATAATGTTATAAGATATGAATTACCTTTAAACTATCTGCCCTAAAATGAGTCTTAAAAAGTGTTATATTTACCAATACTCGTTTTCTTATGTTGGAACAATGAGCTTAATTTCTGAAGAAACATTTTAACGGATTCTCCCCTCCAACCAACAGCAGAATGGAGCTATTTACTATTCGCTAATATATTAAGATTCCATGGCAGAGAGATTTTTTTGAATAAAACTTCAAACAACATAGACAATGTTGTGAAGCTTCTTGTTTTTGTCTCAAACTCCAGACAAAGTAGTGAAATGTAAAAATTTTTGTACCTCCTAAATTTCTTCATACACTGAATATATTACAATGATTTTAATAAATCAATAACTAACAAATCTGTTATTTCTGTTGGAAATTGCATCTTACTTTAATATGACCCTCATTCTAAATAATTTTGCCAATTATTTCATTTCTTGGGTCATGCCCATCATTTTCACAACATATTTATGATGGAAATGAGTAAGACAGAAAGATTCATTCCTGATTCTTCCTAAAACTTCCAAAAAAATCAGTGCTTTTAAGGATATTGCCTTTCCTTACAAAGAGAACTTGACCTATTTCTAAAATTTGGGATGAGTATTTTGTACTTAGGGGTGTTGACTTTGAATTTCAATACATTAACATCTCCCAGAACAAGAAAATTACAGTTAATTAGTAACTTTAATCAGTCAGATTTCAGTAAAACTGATTTTTGTTAAAACTGATTTCAATTTTGCTGAAAAAAAGTAATAAACTTTTTTTTTTCTGTAGTAGGCAGAAACATTTACCCATACAGTATTTGCAAATCTTGCTCTGGAGCTGAACAAATTGAAGGGGAAAACCTATTCAGTTTAGAGTACTGACTGAAATTACTAAAGTTTTTGATTAGGCCACCCCTAAATCAAATGTTAATTGTCAATGCATATATCTCTTCTGGTAAAAAGACAGCTCTTTCCTATAGCTTGCACTGATTTTCTCCTACATAATGATATAACAGACAAACAATGACCCCAGCAACAATAGTGCAAAAGATTTAAAGGATGGTAAAGCAGAAGCTAGAGAATATATCATTTAATTTATGTGAGAATAGGCAAGGGTATAAATGTCAGAGCAGAATGTTGCTGCTTTTCAGATGGTTTAAGCTTGCTAGTATTTTAAGGCTTGACCATTTTTAAAGCTATTCCTATTAATATGTACTTCAGCAAACCCAATATTGTATTATCCCCATTTCCATAGAGTTTTGACTCTTGAAGTAACATTGTGTGCATCGTGCATACTTGTTAAAAGTCTTTCAATAAATATCACACTCCAGCTCAGTTCTAAATAAGTAAGGTATCTCAGTAGTGTACAAAGTCCTTTTTCTTTCCAGCAGCCATTGCTGTAAATGCCTGGCTATGATTCAAGAAAGCTCTAGCATTAAAAAGGGGTCTTAGAATTTCCTGGGTTCTGATTATTTAAAACAAGATGTTTTAGTCCCTTCTAAATGTATTAGATTTTTAAACTATTTTAAGATTAAACCTGTACAGTTATATCTGACGTCTGTCCTTCTGATTCATCTTTTCTATGATGTTTATGTATGATGTTGACCAGGTTACTATCGATAGCTGCTATAAGGTTAATCACAGTTTCAAGTCACCCAAGGTAGCTGATATGAGCTAAAATAGCCAAGCCCAGCACTCACCAGACACAAGCACTGAGGAAGATTAGAACTGGCCCAACACGTCTGGTTGCTAATTGGTTTATGAACAAAATAAAAATGTCAGAAATTACCTTTAAAGCACCAGGCGGACTGGATTGGGACTCTTCTGAATGAGCATTTTCCCCAGTCATTCTTTGTGAAAGTCTACCTACAGATACCACATGTCTTCCTGATCTAATTTTAGTATATCTTCCAAAATCTTTAACATGTAACTTCTACGAGTAGGCTTTAAGAGTTGATACTGTTTCTAACTGATATCTTAATTTGGAACAATAAACCAGTTAGAGCCATGTGATTAACATGATAGATATGTAAATAAACATACTTGGGAAGCACCAGGTATAGGAAAGTTTGAGGAAGATTTTTGATTTGTGTAAGTGAAATGAGAATGGATTAATTAAAACTTCAGCATGATAACTGACCAGGGAAGATTTATCTTTCAATTACACCAGCTAAGGCAAGGGGGATTCTTTCCCAGAGAATATTATCTGTCTGCCATAGCTCCATTCATTTCTTCATTTCTACAATTCCTTAAGGGCATAAGTTAATTTTCACTTGTAGTGTCAACTCTTATTTCCTCAGCTGATCATAAATTTTGTTTTGTTGTTGAAATCCAACAAAGCAATTCATCACTTTATTTACATCTCTTGTTCTAATCTTAGATAAATTTAGCATTCTGTCTTCATTCAAATGGTTTCCAGGTTAAACAAAGAACATTCCAAGGACTCTCGGCAGGCAAATCTACCCATAATTATAATCAGCCATACTTCCAGAAAGGTCCTTTGTTTATAAAAGGTTTAAAATTATGTATTTTACAAAATGCATTATGTCAAATGAAATTTAATCTGGCCTTCTCTTTCTGGCAAAGAATACAATTTGCAGGTGCTTCCAAATGAGTTTTAAGATTACAGTAAGCCAAGAAAAATGTAATTTTGGTGGTATTTCTATTGTAATTTAGCACTCATTTAAAGAGTTCTGGAAGCTGTTTCTTGCAGACATACTTTAAATGCAAATTAATCTAGATGACTGTTTTGAAGTCCTTGATATATATGAGCAGAAACTTGAGACCTTTACTATTTATAATAAATCATTTCCTTCTCAATCAGTTCCTTATGTTTCTCCAATGTTATAATATCCTTTCTTTTGCTAAGAGAACACAGGGGAATTCTGACTGGTTGGCAAGGAGTTAAGCTGTTAGCCATTTGAAAAGATCGTCCAGCAGTGTCACTGCCAAAATTCTAAATAAGTCACAAAATAATTCAGGTTCAGAAAAGCAATCCCCATGAATTGATACTTAACGGGACACATATTTTTTCTTATCCTCTAATTTCTTCAATACTACCTGCTTTCTTTTGTGGCTTTTAATAATTTATGAAATCTGTATAGCTAAATTGTTTTAGTATCACCATGTATTCAAAGTATGTGTGTATTATGAATGCAAATCTATTCATTCCAGTTCCTTTTGTGCATATGTAACTGAATGCTCTTGAGAAAACAAAACCCATTGACTAAGCTCAACTGGGAGTTGGGCTCCAAACCTCTTAAATTGCCAAGGTTGAGAAGCGCTGACTAAGCCTATTGGGATGGAAGATGGACACCAGCTAGTTTTTTAACATTAGTGTGCCAATAACCCAGGTTCAATTAGAAAATGAATTTATATTGTCTATTATTACAGTAAACCCTCTAATGGACTTCAGTCCCTGAGCCCAGTTTTCCTTTTAGTAATGTAGCTTCTAATCTGAATATAATTTCAGTTTGTTCTTTCTCATGTAGCCTATCATCAAGCTTAGACAGCATTCAACAGCACTCGGAACCAGATGGTAAAGAGCCACAAAACTGAATGTCATCAGTATATTAATGACACACATTCCAAAGCTCTGGATGACTTTCCATAGAAGTTTCATGTAGACCCTGAAAACTGCATGAGAAATAAGATAGAACTCTGTCCAACATTTTAAGGTAATGGGCTAAATGTAAAACTAATCCCTCAGTCTCCCCCTCTTCCTTCAGCCTTAGAAGACTCAATCCCACCAGATACTCCAGAAGTCAAAAGCGTCATAAGCCACTGAGAAGTTCAGGAAACCAATAGAATTTCACTCTGCTTCTCTCCCAACCCCATCCTCTGTCCAACAACCAGTATAGGTCACTAAGATGATAAAACAGTTTATGTATTAATTTCTGGCTGGAAACTGAATTGAAACAAGTCCAGAAAATCAGTATCATTCAGATTTTGAGACAAACAGCCACTTTCGATATCACCTTTTCCAGAAAGAGAACATTTGAGACCGGACTAAAAATGTAACGTTCGCTTGAATCAAGCGAGAAAAGTGGAACTTATGGAGGTTATTGATCACTACCCTTAACCAAGGGGGCAGTCACACTGTGACTAATTTAATCAGCCAGAAGGAGCACAGGATAGCTACACAGATTGTGGCTGTCATCTCTTTACATGCCCTACTTACATTTTGGGATCTGTAAGCTCAAGGTTCATAGGAACCAGGTAGCAGATCTTCTTAGTGAGAGCTGTCATCTAATGGACAGCCTTCCCCAGAGATGTGGATAACCCTCATTCTGTTGGCATCTTGTAAACCAACTAAAGCAATTTTGTTCCAGCAAGCATTTGGTCCTTGAAGTAGTTTCATTTACTTTCACAGGTACTTTTGATATTTATTAATGGATTTTAAATATATTTCTCTATTTACCCTGGGCTTTTATTTCCTTGTTGTCATTTGCAGGTTCCATTAAAATTGGGCCATGTTATAAACTAACTAAGTAAAAGGATCTGGATTAGTAGGACAGCAAGCCCTTTGGGTTGCCCCTGCTGATGCCAGGGGAGACTTTAAGTGGGCCTTTATATGGATCTATTCCATACACATCTGATCCATCTTGAGTTGTGCTTCGGATGACATTTCATTTGCTCCAACCCTCTTAGCTCCTGTGTAAACTAAGGGACTGATTTGGCTCCTGAATGTTAAAGGTGGTACATGACTGAAAGAGTAAAGAGCATCTAAAAAAACAGATTTGAGTTGGTTGCTTCCTATTTATCTACAGTGAAAGAGCTCTTATCTCTATATCTCTATTTAGGGACAGATGGGGTTGTTTTAGTGTATTCTCATCTGTGTTCCAACTGTGTTGGCAAAACATCATCCATGGCCAATATAGCCTTCAAGTCAGAACATTTCCCTAAGAGTCCGTTCTTTCTCTGACCATTTGGTCAGTCATTCATACATTTCTATTCCACCCCCCAGGATTTCACATACACCCCAAATGTAGTTCCCTGGATTGATTAAAATACAACACATAAAACAATCAGGGCTGAACTAGAAACTGCATCGGAAACCACATTTTAAAACCAAAATGGGGAAGAAATGAAACAAAAGAAGGGATGCAACAAAAATGTTGGCAATATACCAAGGCACCAATAAAATTTCAGCATAAAAATGTTAAATCATTTTGAAAATTTGATATAGTAAGTCTTAGTTGTAAATCCTTTGATTATCTAGTTTATTTAATGAGTTTCTATTCTACTTTTCAGGCCACATGTTCCATGAAAGCACAGAGAAGCAATATAAAGCTCATATTGTAGCATACGGTAAAACAGAAGCCAACATTACAAATTGTATCAAAAGTTAAAAACCACTTGGGAATCTGCACTAAGATTCTCCATATGGAGAGAGATAAATCAGGTTTAATATGGTAACAATGGCTGAAACAGCAATCTACAAAGTAAAAATCATAATATAGCAACCAAGCTATTACATCTGGCTTTTAAATTAAGTTTATTTGGGAGACTTGCATTTCCCTTTGCTTTATCTTTGTTTTGTATCTTTTTGGACGATGACTGTAAATTGAATAAATTATACAAACTAAATTGAACCAAGCTATTACACATTCTTTTTAAAAATTGTTTATATCAAAGATACCTAGTCATCTCCTGGTATGCCATCCATATGGCTTTGGAGAGACTCATTCAGTCAAGTCAGCAACTTTCTAATCATGTTTAGCATAAAATGAATTGTCACTAGCCTTGTTCAGACTGATAATTTGTTTGTTGTTTTTTCTCTATGTATTAATCTTGTTATAAATTAAAAAGGAGCAAAACATTTCATAATATACACATTAATTAATCATTAATTAAAATGTAGATTTTTAAAAAGTAATACCCAGGATTGTTTATACACCCTTGGGAAGGGAGTTCCAAAGAGAAACTCTATCCCTGATAACCTGCTAGCCTTAGAGCTCTTAATGGGGGAGCCAAAAATAGCTTTTTCAATGCTGTACATCCCTTTTTATGAGGCTTCAGCCCTAATACTCGAGTCAAAAATGTTCCAAAAAAATATGGATTGTATTTATTGATCACTGGGTCCATTAATTTATATTCTGGAAATTATTAAAAAACAATTCTACATATTGTTATTATTCTATTGGTTTTAGCGTTTGAACAGCCTCATTAGAGTTTAAAAAAAGACGGTCTGTAAATAGTTTATCGACAACAATTTCAAAACTTGACAGGTAATTTTCTGGGCTCAGTTTGTAAATAAACAATTACCGTTATTTGTCTTCTGTTACTATCTTTAAAAAAATGTTTAATGCATCCAAAAAAGTGGGCCCTGGTCTATAAAAGCTAATAAAATATTTTAATAATATATGGGGCATCAAATGTTTATCTAATGTACACTACACCTCTTTTAGTGGACGAAATATGGAACCCTTTCCAATTCTGTCTTTTACCATAATGGAAGTATTTTACTTTTGTAGCAAATACAAGGGCTTTTGCAGGGAAGGTTCCTCTGTTCTCTGCATTCATAGAGGACCAGCTGGCTGATGAATCCAGAAGCTGTAATTCAGTATAGCAGGCGTCAGGTTGGAGATCCAAAGGAAGTTTGGTCTGAGCCATTGTTTTCTTTTGCCCAAGCACATTGAGTCCGTGTGCGAATGACAATGACTCGTGACCCTACTGTAGCATAGCTATAGAGAGCTGTATTTGAAATTATGCAAAATCATCATTCTCAGTTTATTGCAGAATCTTGTCTGAAGAGAAGTGGTTTGGGTCAGATTTAACCAAAATCGTATGGATGATAGCTTTTAAAAGACAATCATATTTTTGCATTAATCTAATGCAAACTGAAATTTGAAATAACTTGAGAGGCATTTAAGAGGTTGGAGTTTTCAAATATTTTGGGCTAAATATAAGTCTATAACAATCTTTAGCAGTTTTTTGAGGTAAACTTTTTTTTCTTCCAGTGTTCTTGCAGCAAATTACAGTTTTTCTTAATTTTTTGAAGTGTCCTCAGCATTTCAAGACTCACTTTGCTGTCAAATTAAAGGAGTCATTGGTATTGTAAATCCCACATTTCTCTATTTTATGACAAACCTCTATTTCATTTCAAATAAGTAATTCAAATTTTTCCTCCTGCTATATAAATAAAAAAAATCAGCGAGTGGATCCTGGTTCTACATACTTTACAGTAGTATTTCTCAATTTTCGCAAATGTAAGATGGGTGAGCTTCAACTCCCAGAATTCCCCATGCTGTCTGAGGAATTCTAGAAGGTGAAAGCCACCCATCTTAAAATTGCCAGCGTTGAGAAAAACAAACACCAGGAGAAAACACTGTCTTGGTACAGTATATAGTTTATCTATTTGGATGAATCTGGAAACAACACGAAGTTAACAAGAAGAACTCTTTACACATCATGAGCTTAGGTGCTCTCTCTACCAGTCAATCCTGGAGGAAATCTATGTGGTTGTTAAGAGTCAACACCAACTTGATTATACACAATCAATCAACCTTCCAGTCGAAAGATTTACAGTTTGTGTACTTGCAGGCACAAAACTGAGAATAGTTGAATCTATGTGGCATCATTTTTATAGTTCTCCAACCTCCTATGAAGAGAATGGGAAGCTACATTTTGTCTTTTCCCAAGATAGTTCTTGTCTTTTCCCAAAATGGATTAAAAAGAATAAGAAAAAAAATCAACAACGGCATAGATCAGGATTTTTGCCTCAATGTTCAAAAAGAGTGCTTACTCATCCCCCACCTGGTGGTTTATCAGCCACATCATTATGTAGCTCATTGGATGCAAAAAAATCCAAAACAGCCTCAGAGACATTGTGCCAATAAAAGTGCAAGGCATCTCTAAGACTTCATATTAATCTTGAGAAAATTAAGAATGTTAAATCCCCATTAGTGATGGAGTTGACTGAAAGGATTAAGTTAAGTCTATGTAACACTAAACAATTCCCTGAGTCAGTTATCTGCTTTTGGGAATTGCTAATGTGTACCACTAACTGATATAATTAAGCATGTCATGGGAACTGGACCTAAGAAACATCAGTTTTATTGAAACCAGCCAGCTAGAAGTGTTGCCACTTGGTAGCCCTATAACCAAGTCTGCTGGCCTAAATTCCATAGATGGACCAAGAGGGATTTTTCAAATAGACTCCTCTTATTGATCCACTCCCAACTATGGTCACCACTCATAGTGTTCAGCTACTATTAGAGAACAGACTTTACTTGTCCAACTCCCCTGACCAATCAATGGAAGTTTTTTTATTTTTGTATTTTATTTATTTATTAAATGCGTATGCCGCCAGAATCCAGAGACTCTCGGCGGCTAACAACACTAAAAAACAATGTATTAAAAACACTTAAAAATAAAAATAAAATAAACCCATTAAAACAAAATAAAAAACCTGGCAGACTAGCGAGGTGGGCTAAAAAGATTTCATACATAAAAAG
>JANHZU010001685.1:95363-105489 GCA_032468055.1 Acrochordus granulatus
CTGCTTCTGTCTGCTGTCTCTTTAAGAAGGCTTTTTTTCTCTCAGCTTTTCCAGCATGAAGGAGAGGAGGGGGAGGGGACTTCCTGCAGATTGAATCGGGAGTCTCCGGAGTTCTCTCTCTTGAATGCCTTTCACTTAATTTACGCTGTTTACGCAGTCAGAGAGGAGAGCTCCGTTGGGAGATTTCCCACGTGAGCTGATCGTGTGGTGCTCATTGCGATCAAGAATGGAGGCAGAACACACGCACGCGTACTGCTGCCCGCATGGCAATGGAGTAAACTGCGCGAGAGGAGGGATGGTAGAACGCACATACGCGGCTTCCAGTATGGCAATGGAGTAAACCACGCGAGAGGAGAGATGGTAGAACGCACGCATGCTTGCTGCGTTAGCAGAATGCGCGCACAGGGTTGCTGTCTGCAATAATGGAGTAAACCACAAGGTAAGAGTCGGCAGAACTCTTGCGCAGAGTTGCCTGAATGGGAAATACAGAGTGCACTTACTGATGACGCGCAAGGTTTGGCACGAAGTTTCATGCTAGTCTTCTGGAATCTGAACTAAATACGTATACACCAACTCAGTAGTGGTTTTGCTCATTCCTTCCTGCACAAATGTTGATAGAAGGTGGTGCTGGGGGAGTTTCTGCCTAACCCTAAGTTTTTTAAAATCTGGAATACTGCATGGTTCTTTTATCACCCCATATTGTTTAATATTTACATGAAACTGTAAGTGAGGTTGTTTGGTCATTTGAAGTGAAGTATCTGATGACACATAGCTCAGTCTTTCCTTTCTGTTAGAAGTGGAAATTATGAATCAGTACCTGACTACAGCAAGAGAATTAAATAGAACATGACACTGTGAAATACAGTGCCAGTCATCCTTGGTTCTTGGTTTGTTTCAGGTCTCAATTCAGTATGCATTTGTCTTTAAAATCTTTCATGGTATGGGAGCATTGTTGGTTCTTTTCAGTTATAGTTTCTTTTTTTGGAATGCCCTTCCCAGTAGGCAGATATTGTTGTTGCTCAGTAGCTCAGTTGTGACCAACTCCTTCTAGTCTCCTGGAGCTCACTCAAACTCAAACCCACCTTGCCGGCAATGCTATCTAACCATCTCATCCTCTACTATCCCCTTCTCCTTTTGCCTTCACTCTTTCCCAGCATCACGGTCTTTTCTAATGAGTCCTCTCTTCACATTATGTGGCCAAGGTACTTGAGCTTCAGCTTCAGTATTTGTCCTTCCAATGAACAGTCATGGTTGATTTCCTTTAGAATTAATTGTCCTTGCAGTACAAGGGACTCTGAAGAATCTTCTCCAGCACCACAATTCAAAGGCATCAATTCTTTGGCACTCCACGTTCCTTATGGTCCAACTCTTACAGCCATACATTACTACTGGGAAACCCATAGCTTTGACTAACGAATCTTTGTCTTCAAGATTTTCTCTGCATTTTAACAAGCTGTCTTAAGTTTGCCATAGCTTTCCTCCCAAGGAGCAAATCTTCTTTAATTTCATGGCTACAGTCACCATCTGCAGTAAACTTGGAACCCAAGAAGGCAAAATCTGTCACTGGTTTCATTTCTTCCCCTTTTATTTCCCAGGAAATAATGGGACCAGATGCCATGATCTTTGTTTTTTTAATGTTGAATTTCAAGCTTTTGCACTGTTCTCTTTCATCCTATCAAGAGGCTCTTTAGTTCCTCTTCACTTTCTGCCATGAGTTTTTTTTAATATTTCTCCTAGCAATCTTAATTCCAGCTTATGATTCATCCAGACCGGCATTTCACATGATGTACTCTGCATATAAGTTAAATAAGCAGAGTGACAATATACAGCCTTGTCATTACTCCTTTTCCAATTTTAAACCAGTCCAGTTCTGACTGTTGCTTCTGGACCTGCATACAGGTTTCTTGGAAGACATGTAAAGTGGTCTGATACTCGCATCTTTTAAGAATCACAGTTTGTTGTGATCCACACAATCAAAGGCTTTAGCATAATCAGTAAAGCAGAAGTACACCTTTTTCTGGAATACCCTTGCTTTCTCCATGATCCAGCGAATGTGGGCAATTTGATCTCCAGTTCTTCTAGTTCTTTGAAACCCAATTTGTACTTCTGATAGTTCTCAGTTCACATATTGCTGAAGCCTTGGAGTATTTTGAGCATAACCTTGCTAGCATGTAAAATTAGCACAATTGTACAGAAGTTTGAACCTTCTTCCAATCCTTCGGCCATGCTGAGTTTTGCAAATTTGTTGACATATTGTGTGCAGCACTTTAACAGCATCATCTATTTGGATTTTAAACAATTCAACTTGAATATCTTCCCCTCCACTAGCTTTGTTGTTAGTAATGCTTTCTAAGACCCACTGGACTTCACACTCAAAGATGTCTGGTTCTAGGTCAGCAACCACACCATCATGGTTATCAGGGACATTCGATTTTTCTTTTATAGAACTTCTGTGTATTCTTGCCACCTCTTTTTAATCTCTTCTGGTTTTTTGTCCTTTATCATGCCCATTGTTGCACAAAACGTTCCCTTGATATCTCCAATTTTCTTGAAGAAATTTTTAGTCTTTCCCAGTATATTGTTTTCTCTGTTTTTTGCATTGTTCATTTAAATCTTTCCTTATTATTTTCTGGAAATCTATATTTGGTTGTATATATCTTTCCCTTTCTTCCTTGCCTTTCACTTTCCTTCTTTCCTCAGTCATTTGTAAAGCCGCTCTGCTTTCTTGCATTTATTTTTCTTTGAGATGGCTTTAGTAGCTACCACCTGTACAATGTTACACCTTTCTGTCCATATTTCTTCAGGCACTCTGTCTATTAGATCTAATCCCTTAAACCTATTCATCATCTCCACTGTATATTAATAACAGATATGATTATGTTAATAACTGAATGCCCTAATGGTTTCCCCTACTTTCTTCAATTTAATCCTGAATTTTTGCAATAAGAAGCTCATGATCTGAGCCACAGGCAGCTCCAGGTCTTATTTTTACTGATGGTATAGAGCTTCTCCATCTTTCGCTGCAAATAATATAATAAATTTGATTTTAATGTTGTCCATCTGGTGATGTCCATATATGTAAAGTCTCCTCTTGGGTTGTTGGAAAAGAGTGTTTGCTATGACCAACATGTTCTCTTGACAAAACTCAGCCTTCATTTTGTACTCCAAGGCCAAACTTACCTGTTATTCCAGTTATCTTTTGACTTCCTACTTTAGCATTCCAATCCCCTATGATGAAAAGGATATATTTTTTTGGTGTGAGTTCTAGAAGGTGTTGTAGGCCTTCATGGAACCAGTCAACCTCATCCTCTTTGGCATCAGTGGTTGGGGCATAGACTTGGATTACGGTAATTTTAAATGGTTTGCTTGGATTCAAACCAAGATCATTCTGTCATTTTTGAGATTGTACACCAGTACTGCTTTTCCCACTCTTTTATTGATTATGATAGCTACTCCATTTCTTCTAAGGGGTTCTTGCCCAAAGTAGTAGAATTATATTTTTCCATTCCTGTCCATTTTAGTTCACTTATTCTCAAGATGTCAATGTTCAATCTTGCCATCTCATGTTTGACCACATCCAGCTTACCTTGATTCATAGGTCTTATATTCCAGGTTCCTATGCAATATTGTTGTTTTCATCATTGGACTTTCCTTTCACCACCAGATGCATCCACAGCTGATGTCCTTTTGGCTTTGGTCCAGCCGGTTTGCTCTTTCTTGAGCTACTTGTAATTGCCCTCTCCTCTTCCCCAGCAACATATTAAACTACTTCTGACCCAAAGGGCTCATCTTTTCTCATCATATCTTTTAGCATTTTGATGCTGTCCATGGGGGTTTCTTGGCAAGGATACTGGAGTGGGTTGCCATTTCCTTTTCCAGTGGATTGCATTTTGTCAGGACTCTCTGCTATGACCTGTCCATCCTGAGTGGCCCTACATGGCATAGCTCATAGCTTCACTGAGTCACGCAAGCCCCCTCACCACAAGGCACCGATTCACAAGGGGAGAGTACAGATGCCTGATACCAATTATGTTAGCTTTTAGTATTCGGTAAATCTGCTTTTATTCTTCTGTATGCTTTAATCATTTAATATATTTTTAAAGATAATGTCTTCATAAGTCTTTTAATTATAAGGGGTTCTACTTTTATTTTTCTTTTTAATATTATGCATTTCAATTACTGAGTATTCTATTTGTTTAGATTCATAATCTGTTTTAAGCATCATGGGAAAACTTTGGTTAAAATTTGTTTTAGTTTATTTAAAATTAAAGAAAATTTAAAAAATAAAGAAAATGTGGCTGGGGAATTCGGGGAATTGAAACACTATTTTAAACAACGTGAAATAAATAAATGCAATACATACAGTAGTGTTATCTTCATGTGTTTTCAAGCTGGGAATAGTGATAATAATGAAGTTAAGATCAGAATATTTCAAAATTGGGGATCTTTTGTGCACTCCAGCTTATTACTACTTGGGAGATAAAATAGTTCACAAGAACATAGCAACCAGTTTGAAGGTCAGAGTGAACTGGAGCTGGTTTGGATCTCAGTTCCCATATAAACCTCAAGTACAAAAATGGTTCAATATGCTATTTTATTTAATGTGTTGTTCCTTGTCATATGTAGTATCTAATGCTCAGTTTTATATAATTTCTGTTCATTTTTATAACAATAAGTGAATCAAAAACAATAACAATCAGTAACTCCTGTTTTTCTCTCTCTTATTTCTCGGGTGGATAACTGTTTCCTAGTCATAACTCTTTGATTTCTCCCATGATTTCTACCCAAACTCAGCAGTCTACTTTCATATCTACTTGTGTTTATTATCTGGTTCACAAAAATTATATTAAGTATTTTTGCATTTATAAAGCTAAAATCCTGTTAATTTTAATCATGTGCTTGGTAACATTTGAACTACATTAATCAAATATTGGTGATATTAAATATATAGTTAATGTTTGTAGTATTTTTTCTGTATATGTTATTTATTAAACTAAAGGTGCTTTCATGTTAAAATATCTTCCATTGTACTCAGAGCATAGCAGGACAATATCCATGTAAAAAGTATATGATTTGTTTTAAAGTAAAAGGAAGTGAGAGAAGAGCTGATACTGTAGAGAATCTACTGATATTCTATTATGCATGAATCATAGTAATCAGGAATCAGTCATTATCTCTTTAAGGTTTTACTTAATATGTTACTTTAGATAATACTCACATTAAACAGTAAGCAAAATGCAAAATATTAAGAGAAAACATTACTATTAACTATTCTAAAATACTCAGAATGCTTAAGAAGGAACTAATTTGGTAGATTTTGAACAATGATTGTTCATATTTCCTGTTGAAATATTTTGTAGACACATGGCTGTAACTTCCTAACAAAATAGTAGGCTGTTTTTAAGGCCAGAAATTACAAAGGTCCACTTTAACCTATTTTTTTCTTCCTGGCAGGTCTCTCAATAGCTTGAGGCCAAAGGCTATGAGCATACTGCAGTTTGTAGTTTATACTAGAATGTAGAGCTGACACTCCAGCTGGCTGCACATAATTACAGTGATTGCAGTCTGACAATTGGAGTTTCACAACAGTAATGTAATAAATATTTTAAAATAGTATTACTAAAAGGAGTCTCTTATAAACATATCTATTTTCAATTCTTTACAGATATGATATCTGCACATATAAAAACAAGCCTTGTGGAACACTGGGTAAGGTTCATAGTTAGTATAAGCTATACGAGTATTTATTCCTTAAATGTTTCTATAGATAAGATGGTTGCCTATATTTATCTGTTTACATAAAGGTAGATTTCAAATTATATTTTGCTCTCAAAAGGGAATTTTTAAATTTTATGACTTCTTATTTTTGATAGCTGGGTCACTTTTAAAGACTAGAACAATATTTCTCAACCTCAGCAATTTTAAGATGAGTGGATTTCAACTTCCAGAATTTCTTAGCCAGCAGTGGTTGAGAAACATCGGTCTAAACAACATTAATGGAAATGGGAAGTTTATATTGCTTTTTTCATTGTGAAGATTACACTGATAGATATCACATATCAAAGATAGTCCTCAGAAAGACAAACAGAAATCAAAATGTTCCTTATACAATTGTTATGTCTTAGAAAACATGAACATCTGATAATTATGTGGTGTCAAAACTTCCCTAATCTGCTAGCATTCATAACATATTTAGAAAACTTGCATGTACAGTACTGTATATTTAAGTCTCTTACCTCTGCTTTTAAATTAAAATTTGGTACTCTGATTACTGAATCATCTTGAACTTTCATTCATGTTTATTAGATGTTCTTGTTTCAATGTTAAGTGATCTTAAGTATCTATGGGGAAGGATAAAAGAATATGCTCTGGGTATATCTTTGTTTTTCCTCCAACTCATTTCCTTGCATGGGAAGCCATGTCTGTCTAGCACCAAATACATGGATACAAAGGCCAGTTGGTATGATCTGATTTTGAACTCTGCATTCAAACCTAAAAGCATTGTCCAAGAACTTCTTAAATACATATAAAAAACCTATTCCTTCTGGTGCACAGAGAAGAGTCCACAAATTTAATCTCTGCAAGATTTTACTATGTGTAAAGAGCTACATTATTAATCTTCTGTTAACCAGTCCCAAAAGCTGAGTGTAGGAGTTACATCTTGTCCCAATTGAAGATTAGGATCTAAGTACATCTACTACATTCTCATCCCTTTTCTTTTCACTCCTGCCATATGGAGCATGGGGCAATTATTTTGCAATGGAGGAATTCCTGTATTGAAGCTAGATAAAAAGGTGAACAGTAGCCTGCAGGCTCAGAAAAATAAAGTGGGACAGCAGTAGCAACAAATCTCAGATCTCCCTGTAGCTCCAAAGTCAGCAAAAAGGTGATATTCTGCCAGATACATAAAGACATACATGTTCCTTTGATAATCTCTCAAGTTTGGCACTGGGATATTATTTTGTTCATAACTTCATGCTGTGCTCCCACGGCACTTGCATTTATATATCATCCTGATGTCAGAATTCTATATTCCATCCCACTGTGATGAACCTAGGGATAAATTAAACTATATTTACAGCAGCTAGGATTAAATTTGACTACTTCATTTACCATTGTTTAAATCAACTATTAAGAGATATAAAAGACAACTATAAAAATGTACAGTGTACACTGTTAAATAAACAGTTTAGCATCAGAAATATATTATTTTGCTTTACTTACATTAATAAGAAAGAGGGCAGAATAATATGCACACTATTATATCATTATTTGGGAATATATCTGACTCTAGCTAATGTGAGGCAACTTGGTATCTTTATAAAGACACTGTACTCTGAGTATAAAGGATGAGAATAGAAGAGCTTCTACCAGTTTCTATTACTAACATTAACTAGCCAGATATCTTAAGTGGATTTCAAGAACCATGTATGTGTCTATCTTTTAGCAGTAATATCAACTAGATCATCTTCCTCAGCTTCTGTGCATTTCATATTCTATGTAATTATCATGGGTGGTAGCTGTTCATAAATACATTTATATTTTAGGATTTTCCTGTTTAAAATATTATACAGCGCAATCTTACACAGAAAAATAGATACGTTTATTACTTTCAGAGGCCAGCAGAAATATTGTGGAACCTCACAAGACAAGACTGGTCTGTTCCAGAAGAACGTTCTTAGTCCAAACTTCTCTTAAACTAAAACAAGGTTTCCCATAGGAAACAATGGAAAGTCAGACGATCCGTTCCACGCCCCCAAAAATATTCACAAAAAAATATTTTTCAACAGAATTTGTTGTAGAAATGTTTGTCCCTAACATCTGAAACAAGTAACAATGATTAACGCACAATATAAAGCAGAAATAGAACAAACTAACCAGGACTCATGGATCTGCTTCCAGGCAGATTCTGGCCTCAGCTGCTGGGCTGGCTGCTGTCTGGCGCCCCCTGCTGACTCAGAGGTTCCACTGCCACTGCCGCTCGAGGCAAAAGGGCCTTTTCCATTTTCCCTCAGCAACGTCTCACAGTACAGCACATGGACAGTAATGGAGAAAACTGCATGTGGCAGCGTCAACAGAACTCTCGCGTGGTTGCTACCTGAATGGGAAATACAGAGTGCGCTGACTGATGACATGTAAGGTGTCGCGCAAAGCTCCCTCGTCTTGTGAGTTGCCGCTCAACAAGCAGAATAAGTTTTGTTAAAAATTTTTGTTCGTCTTGCGAAAATTTCATGCAGCGATGTGCTCGTCTTGCGAGGTTCCACTGTACATGTCGATTGAGAAATCCTATTGAATTTAATAGGACTTAGATAAGAGTACAGCACTATAATAGTCAGTATTATTACTAACTAGAATGTGTTACTTATCAGAATATGTGAGAATATCCCATTCTCAATGCATAGTTCACTTGCTTTGTATTTTATTATTTTACATTTCATAATGCCACACTATTTCTGCTAATGAAGATTTCCTTAGCTATTTTAAGAGCAACTCACATTTGTTTGCAATCCATAAAGATATTAAATTTGTTACATAATATTGCTGTCTAGTCAAGTTGCCTTATTTATGCTTGCATCTGATTTTTTTTTGGTAAGGTTCACATTTTCTCAGTTGAATTGCATGTTACTATCTCGATCCAAAAGTGTTAATTGAATCTTGATTACTTCTATTCTGTTGGTCATGTTATCTAGTTTTGATAAGGTATCTATAATTTTATCCAGGTCATTTATAATATCTTGACTTGGACAGGAGCTAAGAGAACAGTTTCAGAACTGTTAATAAAAATATAAAATGCATATTAAATTTTGATTTACTTAATATTTAAATATTTACATAATGTTTAAAACAGTCTACAATTTTGTTAAATGAGTTACTGAAAATAATATGCATGCTATAGCTGTATGATATATCCTGTATGTGTGCAAAAATGCATACCCCAGGAAACATAGTAGAAGAACAGGAGACGTTCTCTGATGTTAAAAATTTGTTTATTGTCCTTAGCTTTTGGACCTGCATAGGGTCCTTCCTCAGGAACACTGGAAGCCATTAAAAATACAATGCTGGTTTGCAAATTTATAAGAGGCAGGCACTTACTCCTTAATGTTTTCAGAAGCCCCTCCTGGTATGCATGTAGCTGACTCATCAGGCAGCTCTTTAGCATGTCCTTGAATGGAATGATGCAGTTGTTCTCTCCCTTGCAACTGCAGGCTCCTGGCCTTAACAATACTTAACTGATTGCCTCTTGGGCTGGCGTGTATGTGTTTGCTCTTGCAATATTTCTAGTGCCTTGGTGATTGTGGAGGAACTGGTAGGGAGCGGGAAGTTTTATAACTCTGTTAACTGACTTCTTTCCCGTCTCCCATGCTTCAATAACCTCATGTGTGGTTTGGCTGTTCATGCATCCCAAAATAGTGGTAGATGCATGGTCAAAGGTTTGATTGTGCTCTAGATTATGAATCACTATCTGGGATTGGAGGGACTCCTTTTTCACTGCCGCCCTATGTTCTTTTAACCTCGTGTCCAGTTTGTACCCTGTTTGTCCCACATAATCATACTGGCAATCTGTGCAAGGGATGCGTTATACCACCTCTGATATTTCCCCTAGTTCCAGGACTTTTTACGATGCATGACCCAGCTGTGCACAGTGGCTGTCAGATGGTGGGTCACCCCCACTCCCAAGTCCCAAACCATTCATTCCATCACCTCCAATAATTTTTTATATACGATAACGGGAACCTAAACCATGGTTCAGTTGTGACTGCATGTTGATCCACCATCCATTGGTTGGCTCGCTAGCACCTGGTAATAAAAGAATGCAGGTTCCCATTGGATTGGAATTGTTCTTTGAGGTACCTCACCTCTGATTCATGTGCATTCCTGCTGTACAGTGGGTGTTCAGCCTCCCATACAAAGTTCATACGCAGCTCCTCTTGTGGTTCATGGGGTAGTTGCTTTTATAGTCCAGTATGCAATATAGTGGTGCCTCACAAGATGAGACTAACACGAAATGCTCATAAAGAGAAACGCAGTTTCCCATAGGAAACAATGGAAAGTCAGATGATCTGTTCCACGCCCCCAAAAATATTCACCAAAAAATCATTTTCAATGGAATTTGATGTAGAAATGA
>JANHZU010001685.1:321779-333700 GCA_032468055.1 Acrochordus granulatus
TACTTGTTTCAGATGTTAGGGACAATCAAATTCCATTGAAAATGATTTTTTGGTGAATATTGATGGGGGAGTGGAACGGATCATCCGATTTTCTATTGTTTTCAATAGGAAACCTCGTTTCACTTTACAAGCATTTTGTGCTTCGAGCATTCTTCCGGAACGGATTAGTCTCGTCTTGTGAGGCACCATTGTACTTTGATAGGTCTGTTATGAATCCATAATGGATGAAACATTTCAGCAATTATTTTATCCAATCTTGGTTCATACTATGGAAAAGAGGCACATACAGTAAGAACACCAAGGAAAGCTTTAAAATATTAAACATTAATATATTATATACATTTTATTATGATTACTCTACAATAGGGGTAGGATACTTGTTTACTCTCTGCCACTCATATTACTGTACTACAACTTCTTGCATTCCTTATCTCTGGTATGCTGCTAGAGTTGCAGGAAGTTGTTCAGCACCATGAAGAGAGTAACAGGTTCGCTGCCCCTGCTTGTAGGAATGTTGCAAATTTCAAAAGTTTCTGAGTGGACTCTTCATGGAATCTGAGAACTATTCACTGCAAGGATGTAAATTTTGTTAATGAAACAGGCATCAAAAAGGGCAAACAGACTTCTACCATTTCCTTAAAGTATATTCTTCTGAGTGATACAAAACCACTTAAATAAATCGAACACAAAAATGATGTGCTCTTCAATTTTAAGATGAGAGATCTATCATATGATTTTTTTAAGTAAGTAAAATGTAATAACTTATGAATATAACAATCTACATTAAAATATTATCACAATGGAAGAAAATGGCTCACGACATGGAATGTTTCTTCCAACTTCATGCTATAAGGTGATAGCCACATTTCAATTTAGGGAGCTGTGGACAGGAATGTTTGTTTCATATATGTGTTAAATCTATACAAACACTATTTATGGTACTCAATTTCAAGTGAGCATGGTAAATTCATCTACAAAGTAAGAATCTTGCTCTGACATAATTAAGCCTCAATGAACTTGCAATCAATGCACAACCTTTGCATATTATACATATTATGGCAGTGACAAGAAGACTAACTAAAATGCTGAAATAATTTTTTTGTAGTTATTATGGCAGTAACTCAGAGATTTGGTCCTGAGTTCGGTAAATAATATAAATAAAAAAACAAAACAAAACATAGGTAACAAGGATCAGAAATATCTTTTTTGCCAAGAATTTTACACTGACTATTTCTTGAGGGATGGCCATGTTGCAGTCTTGTGGAACTTCACAGACGAACAGATCATCAAAAGTTTAACATACTACAAGAATGTGCTTTATTTTTAAATTCAATATTTATTGAAACACTTCTAAACTTATGGTTGGTAATAAAATGGACCTCTAAAAACAATTATAAAAAGATACACCATAACACTTTATTTAAAATGCCAACTATAGAATATTTGAACAGTTGAATATTAGGAACTCAACCTTCTAATAAATTCAAGGTATGCATTACTCACCTACGGCTACTCTTCTGCTTTGGCTCTCCTTCAGTTACTTTTTTAACAGGTTCATCAGTATTTTTCTTTAACTTCTGCATGATTCGTTTTTTCATTTGATACTTTTCTTCATTATCAAGACTATCATCTTCATCACAATGGCCATCTTTGTCTTCCTGGACATTCATACATTTTGGTTTATACAACTGAAATGTTCATTTTCATCCAGAAAAGACTCTTTCTCATGACCAATGCATTAGAAAAGCACATTTCTAAAACAGTACAGTGTAGAGATATTAAAGGTTCCCCCCTCAGAAAAAGTGGGCAACTCTTTTAGGGATTTTTTTCCTCTTAAATAGTTAAATTTAAAGCTAAATGAAATAGGTTTCTGGAACAATTAATAAAAATGCTAAGAGACTGTATGTCATTGTCACACATACACATACACCTTCATATTTTCTGAAAGTGACCTCTAAAAATTATGTCACAGCAGAGCTTTTCTACATAGTTATTATACTATGGGAAAGTAGTAGTTGCAACTCCCTCTCATCAAAAAGATGCATTTCTATTTCCAAGGAGCTATCGTTTCCAAAAAATTAAATTCTTTTGTTTGGGGTATCAAATGACAAGGAATGTGGTCATAAAGATCCACAAAGTGGCTATAAGAAAGTATTCTGTATTTCTTTACTGTAAATTAAAATTTAATTACATTCATAAATACTTATTACCTCTGTAAACCATATTATCAATTCACCTACTATCCAAGCATCCTTTAAATTTTAATACCAAGCATTATTCTATGTACAAACAAGTTACGCAAATATATTTTATCTCCTAAAGTAAAATAAAAGCAAAAGTGCTGAGCAACATGAAATTCCTGGTTGCAATGGATGTGGGAATGATCTTGGGAGATTGGGGGGCATGCTACCTAGGGAAAAATCAGATAAGAGAGGGAATAGTCACAGCTGTGTAACAGACTGAGAAAGAAGTTCAAAAGGAACCTTCCTAAATTAATAATGCTGTAGGTTGTAAAATGCGGTGAAGTGGGTTGTGAAAGTATACTTATCACAATATGGGTGGCAATTGGATGACAGAAGATATATGGAGAATTTCTTTGGATCAAAGAAACATGTGACCATTGGAATCCCATTGAAAGGGATCCTTATTCATGGCAAGATGAGTCAGTAGGATGGTCAATGCAACAAAATTAGGAAAAAATATATGGTAAAATTTGTTAATTTTTGGTATCCAGGGGTTTGCAGCAAACTTGCAGTGGACGGTACAGTAGTATCCAACATCTTTTGGAAACAGTGAAAACAACAAGCCTATGAGTGCTGTGAAAAATTACTGAGACACTGTGGGCATATAGCAAGGTATAGAGATATGAGTAAACTGAGAAAATCCAGGAACTTCTGCCCCAGAAGAGAGAACTGATTCATTTTCAATAGGCCAAATAAGGTGCTTTTAGAGCATCTGCTTGCAAAATGCCTCCTTTTGCCACAAATATGTTTCAGAAAGGTAATTTTAGCAGGGCACTCATATAAAAGGTATCCTAGTGGTAGGCTTTCTACAATGTAAACAGAAGCTTTATGTTTTCCTCAGACAGAAGGTGGTACTTTATGGGTGGGAGAAAAAGAGAAGAAAATAGTTTCATCTTCCATTTTTATACAATTTATGAAGTTAAGTCTTCCATCAGTAGCCAAAAGGACCTGCCAAAAAGACCTGAATTCATGCAAAGTTTTTGTAATGTCCTGACAAATAAGTTTGTTTCATATTTTATGAAATGATTTCTTTTTGAACTGATCAATTAAATCTCCTTCCTGTTATCCTGCATAATGGACTAACAGCTGAAAGTCAACACTTTATATTCCACCACTAAGTGTTTAAACTGCTGGGAGTTAAAAAAAATTGCATGGTTGGCATCATTTGCTTGACTGAATTATTAAAGAAATAGCCCTCAGGTGTGTTACAATTAAAGTTTGGGCTATTTGCTTCAGAAAAGAGCTTCCCATTTTGCAGAAACTGACACTCTGCATTGGACTTTCCCCCACTAGGGTGCTGAATGACTCTTTGACAGAAAGAATGATGTTATTGATGCTAAATGAGTAATGGTATTCTGCCAAGAGTTTGTCCTTTGACCCAATTATTTTGGACAACCATCACCCTTATCCAATCTTCTCTGGGGAGAAAGATTGTTAAGAAAATTGTGGGGTCACAAGTACAAAGCTTTGTGGATGAAGATTTTTCAATTCAAATGGCAATGAGGGATTGGATGAGATACATCCTAGATGGAATACATCCTAGATTTAGGATGTATTCCAGTGCTTGGAACCAGGAACCAGTGCCTGGAGGTTGTGAAGGACTGGATAAGATGGAACTGATTTATGATGAAACTGAACATGAGAGAAATACTGTTTAAGCAGAAGCATTCTGGTTCCAGATCCAGGAGGCTTCTGGGTCAAATTCAAGGTGGCAGTTTTAATTTACAAACCTGTTTTTCAGGTTTTCATTAACTCAGGGATTATTTATTCCACACAGAATCTAACCAGCCAATACATGTTGGTGAGGAGGACATATTGCAGATTCTTTTCTGCATTTAAGACATGAAGAACATAGAGGCCCAGAAGCAAGTCTTCTTTGTTGTATGCCTTTGGAACAACTTATCCTCCAAAATCAGCCCTCTTCCATATTGTCATTTCAGAGGACCACTTAGATGGTACTATTTCAAAAAGCTTTCAGAACAAGGGGTGACTGGAGAGACAACTGCTGAGTTGGACTTGGGTACCTGGGACTGAAAGGATGTGTTACATTTGTGAGGATGTTTTGTGCCTTATTGTTCCATTCAACATAAGTTGTCTATAATCTAAGATGAACTGGCAGCACGCAAATCTCTGAAATTGATAAATAGTAAACTGAACCAATAAGGAAGGAAAGATTGCCCTACTCTACTTAGTTAACTGAAAACTTTTTGTTTACAGAACAAGTTAATTAAATATTATCAATGGTTCCTTGTATGTCTAATCACACTTGGCCAATAAAGTATCTATAATCTATTCAGCAGGTGAGACACTAATCAGATGTAAAGTGGTAATAGACATTAGCCTCATAAATACTGTAAATGTTACAAATATATAACATAACAGATTCCACATTAAAAAATGTAAAGGTCTTACCTCATCTGAATTATTACTTTCATTTGCTTTTTGACTGAAAGAAAAGGCAGTATTTAAGTAAATCACCTTCTAATACACTTTCTAAAATAAAATTCATCTAAATAAAATTTTTAGCTTTAGGTTAGGTTGAGGTTTTTATTTAGCCTATCCTTTAGCCCAACTCATTTTTTTCCAGTTTAAACAGAAGCAATCTTATCATTATTTCATACATATCATATATTCTTGAAAGAACTATCTTAGCTCAGGAATTACAATCAAAGCTGCAGGGTATCTCCAAAAATAGTTTGGCACATCAGTAAATACCTAATAATATATAGCAGTCCTTCTTAATCCTAACCCTAACCTTCCCCAAGTGTAGAGAATTTCAAACATGGCTTCTGGTCATGCTAGCTAGGAATTCTGAAAGCTATAATTCTAAAATATATGAAAGGCTGGTTTGTAATGCAGTGGGAAGTAGGACAAATTCTATGCATTTATTGTCATAAATTCCACACTCTAAACCATCAGAATTGTTTCTGAATTAGCAACAGCATATTTACCTGTCAATGGCAGGAATAGAACTCAGATGTGGATCATCTTTCAGTAAATCATGGCTACTTTTGCTTTTTCCTTTCATGCTCTAATTTTTTTTAAAAAATGGAATAATATGTCTGTGAGAAAATTTCTTCACTTTAGTTACACAGATTTCAGTGAAAAAACACAGCACTGATACTCATACAGAGGCATTATACAATACTGATTCTTATAAATACATCACCAATATTTTGTTGATTGAGGATGTTCATTCAAATAAAACTATGATGATCTACTACTTATAAATGTTACAAAGGAACAATGGGTTTATTTTGCGGAAAGATCTAATCTTGGTTTTGTTTCTACCATCAAAATGACCATTTGACAAGTGACGTCCCATGTATTTTAGAGAAGCAGGAAACAATGAAAAAGCCTCTCTCCTATATGACAGATATTGTAGATATATTGTGAGTTTTATATAAGAAATACAACCTTAAGCATATCAAGTGCCAGATTATATTCTGCTTATAATTGTAAACAGGACTTTCAATTGTGAATTCAAAATAAGCAGCTATATTATCTTTATTAATAGCCTGGCAGTTATATCCTAAACTAATTTAGTTTTCCAGACAGTTTTCAAGGACAGTCCAACAAAAAGCAGCTTAAAGGCAACTAACCTGGAAAACACCCTCCTCCCCTCTCCCTCTATACATACAATAGTTGAACTGATTGCCAAGAGCGATAAAAAGCATTCTTGGCAACAGTTAGTACCTAAATTCTCAGAACAAGGGAACATCCAAGAAGAAACCTAAGCTCTGGTAAGATGTTAAGGGAGGGCAAATGCATTCAGCACAAGTCTTCCTAGGCCAGCAGTATAACCTTCTCATCTTTGCACATCTGGCCGAAAATGTGTATCTGCAAACTTTCAAAGAAATTATTGCTATTAAGCACAATTTACTATGTTTTAGTGCAAGAACAGGTAATCTTCAAGTTCAAATTTGTACAATTTCTACTAAGTAAAGCTTGCTAATATAAAACCAAGATATATTATTCCTTTTCTTTATTATTTTATTTAACCCCATTATCAAGGGCCTCAGTCCATATTCAATTTGCTGATAAAATTGCAATAAGCAAAGCTGGACAATAATTTCACAAAACTGAAAATTAAAGGGCTTCACTGATATATATAAGCTGAATATAGCCTGAAATTATACCTGACTAACTCTGCTGACTTCTACTTCTTCCTCTTCAGCTTCTTCTCCAAATGAAAGCAGGCTAAAATTTCTTCAAATAGAAAAAAGAGGTACCTTAATTTAACTGTGGAACATATACAACCTCAGAGCTGTATATATTTTGTATATACAACCTGTATATAGTTGTATATATAAAATAGTATTCTTTTAATACTATTGCTACTTCCAAACTCTACAGAATTTAATTTTCCTGTGTGAAATCCCACATAATCCAAGTAACCTCCTCTTCTGTAAGGATTTTCTTCTTCCTGCATTCTTCATGCACCCTTAAAATCTTGCCTAGAGTACAACTTAAAGATGCATGAGACTGCAGCAGAAGCCTTACCCTATCAGAGTGCAATCTTCCACTGATGAAAGCATAGAACCAGATTCTGTTCCTATGGGTCTGTCACCTAGTCAGCCAGATGTGTAGCCTGGGTTTGGAATTTCTGTTCCATCTATTGAGTCCTTCCCAAGGACCAGGGATAGGCAGATGCTGTTTTTGGATGTTGTTAAAGATGGATGTAAGCTGTTTCACGTAATGCTGCCTTTTGCAATTGACTTATATTTTACAGTTATTATTTGTACATAATTCAGTGTTAAGGAATGAATCCTAATCTGTATATAGAAAACTACAATTAGCTTGCAGGAAAGAAATAAACAGGCTATACTTACTTTGTGCCCTTTGATTTTGCCTTCTCAACTCTTTCCACTGGTTTTTCATTCCTCAGCTTTTTGCTGATCCTTGGAATTATATCATCAAAAGGATTAAATAAAACCTGAAAGAAAAGTGTTATATGAATCTTTAAGACTTTCTATTGTAAAAAATATTTCATAACTCTGCAAGCCAGAAATGGGGATGAGACATAAGTAGGCTTGCTGAACATATCTTACTAAATCTAGCACATTTTAAATTTGTATACTTTAGGAAAGATAAATAGCCTTATCTAATGATGGCCAAAATTGTAACATGCCAGTGTTTAATGGAAATCAATCAAATAAATGGTCAGAGATTATTTCAGAAGTTTTTGAACCCTTTTGAATTTTTAATATTTATGCATAAATATGACCTAAAAGATATGTTCTCCACTTAAGCCCTAAAACTAGATAAAGAGAACCCAATTAAACAAATGAGTCAAAAACATTGAACTGAGACCACCATCAGAAGAACACTGAACAACAATGGTATGCATGGCAGAGTTGAAAGGAGAAAGCTATTACTCTCCAAAAAGAACTCTGATTACATTTTAGATCACAATTATGCAGAAATATTCAAAAGGGTTCACAAACTTTTAAGCACTACTAAATATGAAGCTTCATGAAATCACCTGGAAATCTAGAATTTGACATAATTAATATTTAATTAACATTCAGTTCTGAACTAATAATTTGTACACTTTGGGCAAGCAACTGTATTTAAATATACAGAATCCAGACAAATGAAGGATTTAATTGATGGCTTTTGTTTTTTTAAGAAAGATAATAATCCAAAGTAACCACTTGTGAGTATCTCCTGGATCTGCCTTGGTTATGTATAAGCAAGTAGCGTTAATAGCTGCTGACATTTTTATTAAGTACAGATAGTCTTTATTTAGTGACCATTCACAACTATTACAGCGATGAAAAAGTAACTTTATGACCAATCCTTGCATTGCTAACCTTTGCAGGTCTGTATGGTATAAGAAACCTGAAGTAACATCATAAACACAATCAGTTTCATTTAGTAACCACTTTGCTTAACAATCAAGTTGCCACTCCCAATTGTGATAGCTAAAAAGGACTACCTATATTAAGACTGGGCAAGACATCAGAGGACCCAACATTAGCACTTGGGTCAAAAATGGTTTTAATAGCATTAACACCGGAGAAATGTATATTTTTATCTATCACAGATAATCTTATTCCTACCTCTGTACTTGTTATTTTATAAGGATTGGTTGGTCTTTCATCCATGCCAATTTCAACTTCTGAAAGTCGCAACATGTTATATATAGTATCTCCAGTGATCTGGAAAATTAGAAGAGCCTTTTTAAAGCTACCTTATCACAAATTATTTTCAAAAAACATTTTAATTTAAAAAATTGGATTTTTATTTATTACTATTACTTCTAAATTGTCAGATTCCAAACAATTCCTGATTACAATAGTAACAAAACCATAAAATACATTAATTAAAATTATTAAATTAAGAACAACCCCACCTCCTTCAAACAAGAGAACATGGACAACCTCACAGATCATTTCCATCCCCATAATCTACCAAAGAAGCTAGAAGGGGTATGGATTTAGTCCCTCAGTGGTGGAATTCATACTGAGGGACACTCTGTCCACTTCCTTAGCATCACAAAAACTGCAATGAAAACCAGCTAATATTTCAAGATATTAATTCACCAGACCTCACCCGTGCAGAATCAAACCTAGAATGAATATGAGAGACTTTATGCATAAAGCATTGTACAAACTACTTTCAGGGGTCTGAGACTTATCATGCTCACTCTTCCCCAATATGGAACAGACCGTGTTAAATAACAATACTGAACAATACCTCACTGTTGCAATAAGGACAGATGCTTTGCTTCCTACCTGTACTGCCCCCGTATAAGCTTGAACATGGGCTTTCATCAAAGTTTGGTTATATTCAGTATCTCCATTTATATTCTGTCAGAACTCATTAGTAAGCCAATGTGCCCCCAAGATGGATATAGCCAGACTAAATGATCTGCTTATTCCCACTTCCAGAGTTTGAACAGGTTACTGATAATGCAGCTGGTCAGATAGCTATGAAAATCTGCAAGTGCCCACTGGAATCCGTTAAGATACATAACGTGTGTGTGGTCATCTCATCTTCATGAATTTCCTCACCAGAGAGAGGTTACAAGGTATAACTTGCTTCATCTGAACCAGGAAGTGATCTACCACAGCAAAGGACTAACAGCAACATTTTTTCCCTTTCACTCTTCCTACTTACAACTTTACTTGCTCCTTCCTTCACTAACTTGCACACTTTTTATTCTTCATGGCATTTATAGTACAAGCTTGCTATTTATGTAGCAATCTATGTTTTTGATAAATTTCATAATTCCATCCAAAGGATTTGAAAGCTTTTCCTGTTATATTTTTAAATTCTGACAAATAAATAATGCCAATATGAATGTTCAGATGATAAATGTCATTTGAGCAGAAGTTTTCCAAACCTTTCCAAAGATAGTGTGTTTGTTGTTAAGTTCATCTGCACGACCCAAAGTAAAGAAGAACTGGCTGCCATTATCATGAGGCCCAGAATTTGCCATGGCAACCAGCCCTCGTCGAATAAAACGCAATCGTGAATGGAATTCATCCTGTAAAGTATAACAAAGAACAATTAGTGCATAAGTTTATTTGTCTTCAAATCATTTAGGTTGATGCACATTGGATGAAATCCAAAACAATGCACAAAAGGCATCTTTTCCACCAGCATCTAACAAACCAAGGTGTAGTCCTCAGTTAATGACTGCCAGTTTAGCAATGGTTCAAACTTACAGCAGCACTGAAAAAGTAGTTTTATGATCAGTCCCTGAACTTATAATCATTGCAGCATCCCCATGGGCACAGCATCATTGTTCAGGCATTTTGCAATAGACATGCATATACAACAGTTGCAGAGGCCCATGGACAGGTTATCACCATTTGCAAGCTCACACTCAGCAAAGTCAATAGAGAAGCTGGCAAAAAGACAAAAGTTGCAGCTGTGTGATGTTGTATTTAAAACACAATGTATTGTAACTGATGTCTTAAGTCCAGCATTGGTCATATGATGTTTCCTTGAACCACCACATTGCTCAGTGGAGCTGTTTTGCTGAGCAATTGAGCTTAGTTCAGCAGAGTTGTTAAGTTGACCACATTACTTAGCAATGGAGTTATCAGTCTTAATTGTGGTTATTAAGTGTGGACTAAAGATAAAAGTTTCCCCTTTCAGTTGTAACTGACTTTAGGGGGTGGTGCTCATCTCCATTTCATAGCCAAAGAGCCAGCATTGTCCTAAGACGCTTCCATGGTTATGTGACCAGCATGACTATACTCCAAGGTGCATAAAGGCTGTTACCTTTCCCACTAAAGGTATCTATTTATCTACTTGCAACTTTATGTGCTTTCAAACTGCTAGGTTGCAGGAGCTGGGGCAAGTAACAGGATTATGCAGCATGTGGATCTTGAACTCAGGCTGTCAATCTTCTGGCCAACAAGCCCAGCCTCTTAACCACTAGGCCACCGCTGTATTTTATTATAGCATTTGTTTGTTTGCTTAAAGTTTATTTATTAATAAACTTATATTTCTTGGAAAATCTAGAAAAGGCTCATATTTTAATGCCCCCCAAAACACACTTCTTTCTCTAATATTTAACCATATAAGCCCTATCTATTTCAGTAGAATATGTCCAAATGTATACACTGAAATCAAAGAGGAAAAAAGGGAGTAACAGTAAAAGAGCCATGCTTGTATGATAACAAAAGAAACTGACAAAAATAGACAGTTACCTTAAAAGGGGCTCCATAGATAGATTCTCCTCCTGAGCCAGTACCAGTTGGATCCCCACCCTGTACTATAAATTCAGGTACAATCCTATGAAATATGGTGTTGTCATAATAGCCTGAAAACAAAGCAAACATAATATAAAGTACAACTGTTTCACTGGTAGTTAGTTTACTGTTTATTTGATTTCAAAGAAAAGGTCAACATCAAATTAATTACACACAGGAAAAGTTAAAGAACCTTTTGCAAAATGTGCAGGTTTCTGAATCACATAATTAATTCTAAAAAAAATCATACAAAAAGCCTGAAAGCCTGAAAGTATTTGTTTGACTTACCTGCTTGTCTTTGTTCAATCCAGCCATTGAGGTTAACCAGTGTAGCCCCAGTGCCTGTCACAAGCCCGGATAAATGGGGAGGGTTGTGTCAGGAAAGGCATCCAGTGTAAAACCTATGCCAACTTAATATGCAAACAAATAAACAGATTTCCATACCGGATCAGTCGAGGTCCGGGTAACCAATGACCGCCAGCGGTGCTGTTAACCAACAGGGAACTGCTGGAAAGTGTGCTAAATGTGGACAAAGGAGGAGAAGGATTGGGGGTAGGCATGCCCGGAGAAAGCAGGAGAGGATAAAGGGTAGAAGTGTGGAGGTGAGAGTCGGAACCTTAAATGTTGGCACTATGACAGGCAAAGGAAGAGAACTGGCTGATATGATGGAGCGGAGAAAGGTAGACATACTGTGTGTCCAAGAGACTAAGTGGAAGGGCAGTAAGGCAAGGAACAATGGAGGTGAGTTCAAGCTATTCTACCATGGCATGGATAGAAAGAGAAATGGCATAGGAATAATCCTAAAGGAAGAGCTTAGCAAGAATATACTAGAAGCGAAGAGAGTGACTGATAGAATCATGAGTGTGAAACTAGAAATTGAAGGGATAGTGATAAATGTCATCAGTGCATATGCCCCACAAGTTGGGTGTGAGATGGATGAGAAAGAAGAATTTTGGAGTAAGTTGGA
>JANHZU010001685.1:347163-358842 GCA_032468055.1 Acrochordus granulatus
GCTCCAGGTCTTGTTTTGACTGACTGTATGGAGCTTCTCCATCTTTGGCTGCAAAGAATATAATTAATCTGATTTCGGTATTGACCATGTTAGCTGTAGTGGACTATTAAAGGAACCCAAAGTGATTTAATGAGCTACTTGCAAGTTTGATTGGGATGGATGAGCAAGTCCTGTGTGTTCTGACAGTGTTGGTTTCTTGCTTTGGTTCCCATGAACACAATGTCACCTAGTGGGACTCAGGAAGCAGGCTTTTTCTGTTGCTGCAGCTGTTCTTTGGAATAGTTTCTCTCCAGAGATCTTATTAGTTTGAACTGTATGACGTATACTTCCTTGCTGCATGAAACTGAAGTAGCTTTTTATGTTTGTAGGGACTTTTATAGCTGGCTCGTTTCTTTTATCCATGAAAAGCTCCAACTCCTTTGCATATTATTGCAAGCCAAGTATGGCTGACTTGTATTCCTATGCATGTGTTAATTTACTCCAAAACAACCATTTTTAACTGAAACAAGATTATTTTGATTTCTCTTTTTTGAGGAATTATTCTTACAAACTTAGCAGCACTGAAAATTTGATAATGAACCCGTCAACCATTTCATCTAAGCCAGAGAACTTTTGAATTTTTTGGGGGAGAAGTGTGAGGTTTGAAAGGGAAGAAGGGAGTAATTTGGTCTGAAGGCCAGAAAGGCACATTAATGTCATTGTGAGAAACCTCGAAAAAAAAAAACACTTTTGCTGTGTTGTCACACTGAGAATTTGCAGTTGTTCTCAAACCCTCTTCTTGGAACTGCTTGGCATCACAGCCGTTAGGCTTGAATTCCAAAGACTCAGACACATGGCATGGCTAGCTAGGAATCTTTATTGCATTCTAGAATGAAGCCACTAAAATACTTGATTACCCTGTTAAAATGAAAATGCATTTCCTTCTTATACTCTTTGTAGTTTAATTCCAGTGCTTTTTTTTTCTAGCTTTCTCACAGTTTTAACAGACTTTTTTGCCTTGCACTTTCCGGTCTTGAATCTGAATTGCTGGCTGATGACACATCTCCCTTGAGAAGCTCTTTCAGTTTCCAGAATTGGACTTTGAATTTGGGAAGCAGTAGTATTAAAGCATCAAAGTTGGCATGTTATGCTTGCAGAGAATAAACACTTTTGATTAAAAAAAAACCCCTAAAAACTGCCTAAAAGATTTCATTGGTACAAATAATCTCTTTTGCCACTTTAATTTTCAGTGGCAAATTCAGGGCTGTATGCAGATCTGGGGTTAACGACTTGCCCTAAGTCATTGATCAACAACTGATGTTATTTGTTCGTTTTTAGATTTAGGATATATTGTTCAAATCAACTTTTAAGTATCTGTACTATTCTAAAAAGTCATCTTTGAAGGTGTCACTAATACGAATGTGGTTCATACTGAGGTCTATAAACTACTGCTTTTAGCCTCTATTATGCAATTTATCCATTTCACTGTAGAGACTTATAAAAATTACTATGTTATGTATTCTTTATACATAATCTATAAATTCTTCCAACAAGATTAACAGGATGTTCCTTAACTTTACATGTCAGTGAGAAAGAGTAGATGAATATAATAGCATAACTTATGCACTAAACTCCATGAAAAGTTGAACCTTAATCTCTACAGGGTTAATTTGATATTAACCAATCTGTTTGTTGACCATGAAGCCACTTACAATTTAATAATGCCAAGATGAAACTGTTTTCTTCAAACATAAATTACATCCTAACTGAAACTTCATTATTGTACAGTATTTCTTTTTCCATTAGGTAATATAACAAATTACAAATCATGCAACATCTATGCAATTCAGCTATGAAAAGCATTTAATGATAGATATACATGTGTGGGTCAATGAAAAAAATGCACAAATTCTCTTAAAATGTCTTATCAATACAATGTAATATAGACTTTGTCTGCATATACTTAAGGAAAAACAATTTTAGAATTTACATAATTTTAATAATTTTAATCTTACTTAGCATGTTAATAATGCTTAGATTTCCTTTTACATCTCAAATATTTTTATATGGAATTAGCACTCTGCATTAAGATTATAATTCATTTCTTTTCCACTATCTGTTATCCTTTTTGCAATGATTTTTTGTTGTTGAGTCATGCAGTAATGCCCAACTCTTTGCAATCCCATGGACTGAGGCACACCAGGTCTCTCTGTCCTGCACTCCCTCCTGGAGTCTGTCCAAACCCATACTCATCACACCGACGATACTATCTAACCATCTTATCCTCTGCTGTCCCCTTCTCCTTTTGCATTCCATCTTTTCCAGCATCACAGTCTTTTAATGAGACTTCTCTTCGCATTATGTGGTCAAAGTATTTGAGCTTCAGATTCAATATGTCCTTCCAATAAGCAATTAGGATTGATTTCCTGTAGTTTGATCTCCTTGCTGTCCAAGGGCTCTCAGAAGTCTTCTCCAGCACCACAATTCAAAGGCATCAATTCTTCAGCGTCCAGTCTTCCTTATGGTCCAATTCTCACAGCTATACAGTACTATTGGGAAAACCATAGCCTTGACTACATGGACTTTTGTTTGCAAGGTGATGTCTCTGCTTCTTAATACGTTGTCTAGGTTTGCCATAGCTTTCCTCCCAAGGAGCAAATATCTTTTAATTTTACTGTCTGCAGTGATCTTGGAGCCCAAGAAGGTAAAACTACCACTGTTTCCATTTCTTCCCTTTCTATTTGCTAGGAAGTAATGGATTCGGTTGCCATGATCTTTTTTTTAATGTTGTTTCAATCCAGCCTTTGTACTCTCCTCCAGCCTCATCAAGAGGCTCCTTAGCTCCTCTTCACTCTCTGCCATTAGAATGGTATCACCTGCATATCTGAGATTGTTGATATTTCTCCTGGCAATCTTAATTCTGGCTGGTGATTCATCCAGCCCGGCATTTCAAGTGATGTATTCTGCATATAATTGTAATGATTAGAATTTAAAAAAAATAAATTCATGGCAAATGCTAAGTGTAGATAAATTAAACGCTAAACTTGTGACAGATAATATTGAATCCAATCCTGGAAATTTTTTTTTGTAAAGCAACTTTTTGGCATTGGAGAAAAGCTTCCATTGATAGAAGATGTTCTTCTGGGTCACTGACTTGAGTGAGGCTGATGCGAAAGACACATATGATGTCAAAATGTAAACATTGGGTTTATTACTTACCTTGTAATATGTCCTACTACATAGGCATCAGAGTGGCTGCAAAATGTTATAAGAAATCCAAAACATACTCACCAGGGTTTAATACTAGAAAATGCCTTAATTTTAACACAAAGTAAAAGACTGGGTTGCTCAATCCACAGATGGAACTACTCTTGACATATGAAATAGAGAAACTAGTATAGAGAATTCTTATGTCTTTCGTGAACTTTGCTTTGGCAATGCACACTTACATTAAGCAGTTTCTTCAGCTCTTGTTTAACAAAAACAAGCATGAAGCTCCTTTAATGAATTAAACTGTTTCTGAAAAAAAAAGACAAGAAAAGAATACAATGCAGTATGCACTATGCACGTATGTTGATGTTCAGCAAAAGACTCAAGTCTGGGCATTTGAATATAGATATATGCAATCATTTTAAGACAAACATGGGAGGCAGAAGGATTTCATCATCTCTCATTGTTCCACTGCTATAAATTATTCCTTCATTTTGTTTGGTTGTAAGGGTAGAAAAGAATTAGCAAGAGAATCAGATTTGGAACCATTGATAATTCTAAAACAGAACCATTACAGATATTGTTCTGTTTCAAGATTGCTGGCACACACATGCAGAAGCTGAAATATTTACTAGAGTTAAAACAGACCACAGCAGACAGGAATGTAATTCAAATGCTTAGTCGAGAGTGCCTGCCATAAAAATGCCAATACAGTCTAAGAAGTAATAATATAGTCCAAATATATTCCAAGAGTCACAGGAAGTCAAATCAGGTAGTCAGCTGGTCAAAGGTCACAAACAAGAAGCAGAAAGGAGACATGAGCTAGAAAACCAAACAGTTGTCTTCAACAAAGACTACAAGCAAAGGAGCTACCTAAATCTGTCTGCTCACAGCTGGCTGTAATCATTCATGCTTTGCCCTTTGCCTAGCAAGGAATGTCATTGAGATGCGTTGCTCTGCTCGCCTCTGAAGACTCTCTAGACCTGGGGCTTGCTTCATCATCTGACTTCTCCAGCTGAATAGGAGATGCTTATGGCTGATCAGCTTCAACTGAATCCTGTCTTATTGGGTGCTGAAGCATAGGCTCAGGTGGAGCAACATGATCAGATTCAAAGTCAGAGATATATTCTGAACCGTGGCTCATAATAGATAAGGCACTTGAGAATAAAAAATGACTCTCAATACAAATATTACCATGAAGACATATTTTAGTTTAACTAAAAATATTTATTAACAATGTAAAATGTTTAATATTTTACAGTTAGAGCTATTCTGGCATGCCCTATAAGCAATAACACTAAATTGATGTTCTAACACCATGCTTCAATCTTTACAGGAAACAAAATGGGATAATCTGTTTCACATCAGTGGATTTTATTGTTTCCCACACCATCTTTTAAACTTTTCTATTCAGGTTGTAACAGATACATGTTCAGGTTTTTCTTTAAAAAAAGTAAAATAGCTATTCCTATGCATTGTACAATATGTAGATATTATCTCATATTTACAGGAACAACATATTAATGTTATGTTGTTTATGTATTAGAAATTAAAAAATTGTATTATGAAGATCTTGTATAAGTTGTGATATAGAGTGGAAGACTAAATATGAATGAGAGCACAAAAAGCAATAGGAAAGTGTATGTATGTTCTTGTACAATATTGGCTCTGTTTATTTTAGCATTTTAGAATTTAAGCACAATTTTGCTGTTCTAAATAGTTTTCTATGGATTAAAATTGCTTAATAGAATATGTTCAAATATTTAACATCATACTAGCAAGAGCTACAGTCATACTGTTGCACTGTACATAATTGGTTGTGGCACTAAAGAAAAAAAATCTGCATGTGTTCGTTGATAATCATAATATTTGCATCTAATCACAGAATGGTTTAAAGTAGACATGCTGTATGCCATTAAAAAAAGTTTAAAAATATTCTTGATAATGTTTAATTGGGTTTCTGAATTTGGTTCTTGTCAACAACAAACTCTTTGAAATATAATGAGGGGCATGTAGAAAACACATTACCATTCAGAACAGTGTTTTTCAATCTCAGAACTTTATGATGGGTGGATGTCAGTTCCAGGAATTCCCCAGTCAAGTTCCTGAGATTGAGAAATACTGACTTAAAAGCATTTTAACTCATCCCAATGAAGGTCATTTTGTATTGGCTGCAGTCATCTATACTTTTCTGAAATGGATCATTTAGCTGGAGATAAGACAGCACAATCCAAAGAATCTTCTTTTCCGTCTTCGCACTAATGGATAAGGAGTCAAGTTTAGCAGGCTGCTATCATCTGTGGTTTTAAATAAAAAGATTAGAATTAGGCTTAATAGCTGAGCATGGATTCTAAACAGCAACATAAAGCCAGCTGAAAAATTGTTTCAGTTGGTGAAATCTGGAAAGTCTTTAAGAGGAAAACTTGGATCATGGGATTTGGGGAAGTTTTCTTCTGACTTTATCATAAGTTCCTTCTTCAATCACCTTCAATTAAATATTGCACACCTTCAGACTGAAGCAATGCCAGTTTCTTTAAATTGAATACTACTACTGCTATTATTAACAATTACTCTGATCTACTTTTGTAACCAGGACATTTACAAGCATATTGAAGATATAAACAGCAGAAGAGATTAGAAAAAATATTCAATGACCAAAACAACAAGATTAATCTAATATAGATATCAACCCGAAACTCCAGATTACCAACCTGTCAGAACAGAAAAGAATCAAAAGAGATGTTGAACTAAGACGTTGAGTAGAGAAGTGATTAACACAACTAACTCAAATGGAGTTATATCTTCCGATTTATAGATACTGGTATATCTTTTAATACTGCTGATATCATGACAGAACATTTATAGAATAATATGAAAAAAGTGACAAATTTCAGAAGCATGTAACTTCCATTTTGACATGGGAAACTGATGAGATGAATTATGCCAGAAAAGGAAGGGGTGGGAGCTAAAATATATGTTCTGTATACAGAAGCAGATGTAGTATATATTTTAGGTTTTATTTTAGCTGGGATAAAAGTAAGTCAGAGGTAAAGAACCTGTACCTTTCTAACACTGTTGAACCCTTCAGCAATTCTAGGCAGTATGGGCAAAAGCAGAAGATGCTGAGAGTTCAGCAACAGCTGCAGGGTCATGTCCCTCAGCTGCATTTTTTGTTTTCAAGTATAAACTGAAGAAAAAAGAAAGAGAAAGATAATACAGGCAGTCCTCGCTTACTGACCACTCTTCAATGATGTTTGAAATTACGATGGTGCTAAATGAGGGGGACTTAGGACAAGTTCTTGAAGTTGCAGAGATCGCAGCATCCCCAGGGTCACGTGGTCATGATCCGGGCACTTAGCAACTGGCACACATTTCTGACAGTTGCAATGTCCGGCGGTCATAGGATCCCATTTGTAACTTTCACCGCCAACTTCCAACTGGCAAATTCAGTTGGGAAGCTGGCAGGAAACTGCAATGACACTGAGCCTAACAACCGTGGTGATTTGCTAATGACTGCAGCCAGAACTATTGTCCTAAATTGGATGTGATTTTTCACTTTATAATCATATCACTTAGCAACGAAGTGGTTGTCCAGTTGAGGTTGGTGAGGACTACCTACATGCATTTGCACATTCTGAGGAGTCAAGGCAATGTGGAAAAATGGAGAGTGCCTGATATTTTTTATATTATCCTAAGTGCTTTAGCCCAGCCAACGTGGTTGTTTTGCTAAAATAATGGGACTTCTAATGTAACAGATCTGCAGGGCACAAGATAAGACAAAAACTGTTTTAAAGGTGGTATAAAAACCATCTGTGACTCCTGGCTGGCCATAGTTGCTAAAAACTGTTGGTACTGGGGGTTTTTTCTTCTAAAGAGGAAACTCATCAAAAACCGCGTGGAAAGCCCTAAGACAGCTTTAACATAGTGAAAGTAACACTTTCAAATTCCCCCCCAAATTAAAAAAATCCAAAAAAATCCTGACTCCAACCGTTTTGTATCATTACCTTCAGAATGCCTCCAAGAGTGCTCACTCTGGCATGAGAGGAAAAAAAAAGAGGATGCCACCTTTTCTGAGGCATCAAATGTAGCTTTTAGGAAATTCATTTTGAATTTCCAAAAGAAACTAAATCTGCCCACTTAAATATCCTACTGATAAACAGAGAAAATAAAAGCTTACCTTGATTTTTCAATGGTAAAGGCATAGTCTCCCTGAGTTTACTTAAAAGATTTTTCATTTCTCTCATGTCCCTGCAGAAATAATGCATACAAACTGGAATAAAGATGGATTTCTGTATTTTGGAATTCCAAGAATAACATAGAGAATTAAAAAAAGAAATGGACACATATATCAAACATGGTGCCAAAGTTTAAATATCAATTTTTATTTTAATTGAGGCTACGCTAACAATAATAAGGTGAAGGTCAGTCGTGGCCGACTCTCGGGGACGGTGCTCCTCTCTGATTCACAGCAAAGGGAGCCAGCATTTGTCTGAAGACGCTTCTTTTGTCACGTGGCCGGCATGACTATGAGACAAGGTGCACGGAACGCTGTTACCTGTCCCAGAGGATGAGGCAGCACCTCTATCTACCTGCATTTTTACATGCTTTCGAACTGCTAGTTGGCAGGAGCTGGGGTGAATAATGGGAGCTCACCCCGTTACTCGGCAGTGCTTGGGTCTTGAGCTGCCAAGCTGCCGACCTTCTGGCTGACAAGCCCAGCTTCTTAACCGCTTGGCTACCGTGCTCATAACAATAACAGCAATGATAAAAAAAACGAGGAAGAACTGGAGAGCGATCAGAAGGGCATCGGTGCATATTCAAAATGTTTTTACTCTGGATGCCTGATATGGTTCATACTATTTATTTATTTAAATTTATAGTCCAGGCCAATCATAACGGATGGGTGGGATGCAACAAACAAACAAACATTCAGCTCCTTATTAGAGTCAAAGACCAGCATGAACAAACATTAACATGTATGAATAACAACAGAAATCAGCAAAGAAACATTTGTGTATCAAATATGCCACGGTACATCGTATAAAACAGATGAACATGTATGATATGTCAAGCAATTTATAGCAATTATAAATCAGTATTATCCAGCATATTGGCTTTTTTCACTGAACTGGGGCCAGTTATTATTTATTTAGGATATCTAGTCCAGTACATTTTAGCTGTGATACTGAAAGTTTGGAATAGCTTTGATGAGTTCTATAAACAAGACAAATATAAAAATAAAAAAGTAAATTTAATAATAAATTACAATATATTGCTTTCCTCACAGAACAGTGGATAAAAAAAATCTACTTTTTATGTATAGTTCATTCTTGTTAATATCAAGTGATGTGAAATCAAAACAAAGCACATACCTCTCAGTATTTTCAATATCTGTGGAAACCTGCCATAAATGTTGTTGGATTTCGACTGGTGAAGATGATGTGTCTTCCAAAATGGGAGCTTCTGAACTCTCCTCTAGCTTACTGTCAAGGCTCTTGGGCACTGCACAGGTCTCCATTCCTTTGAAACAATACAAAACATCATCTTATTTAATCACACAGAAGTCATGTCTGTATCTTCTCAACAATCCTTTCACTTGCCAATTTGGAAACCTTAATTTCAGTGATATGTGTAAACTAATAAATTAGATAAATAAGGAAACATTCGACACTACAATAAACTGAGTAATATTAGCTATATAAATGATGCAAATTTGCCGGGTTGCAGTTTTCATACTTCATTCTCATTTTATTACAAGAAGAACTGAAGGGCTATGTGTGGAAGGAAGGATGTGGGCCAGCTAGAATATTTTATGTATTAAATTTATGCTCTGCCTATTTTGCTACAGTGACTCTGGGAGGCTTACAATAAAATCATAAAATAAGAAGGAGTACCATTGCAATACATACAGTGAAAATGTTCAAGTCTCTCCTTCCCTTTTTCTTTTAAAAGCCTGCCTTTTAGAATGGGACAAGCCGGCCCTTTAAAAATGGTTCAGCTATGATGCTGGGCAGGTTGTCTGCTGGAAGAAAGGAGAACATCTGAAGCAATGGCAAGTGCTATCAAGCTGGAGAGGGACAGGGTGAACCAGCCCTCATTAAGAAAACTTGAAGTAGCGTCTAACATTGGCTTTGCCAGGAAAACCAAGGAGAACAGAAAGCAGAACACCAACATCTAAGCTTCTGGAACACAAAATTGTAGATTAGAGAATCACAAACAAGCGGCATGAGACAAAACAAATAACGAAAAGGAATTTATGTGATTTACTATTAAATTTATATGCCGCCGAATTCAAAGCAATGAATGGGGCTGGCCTCATAGGCACTGTTTTTCTGTTGTACCCTCCATATCGTGGAGATTTTCTTCTTGAGATTAGACTGACACCCTTATTGCAGGCCTTCCTGAAACGGTGAAAGATTGAATTTTTCCTTTCAGGAATAAATGGCCCTCATTCTCCTTACCACTTTTATGTTGTTTTGTGTCTTCATTGCTATGTTTTTTATTGTTTGTATGTTTTATGCTGTCATTTTTCTGGAATGCAGTGATGTATAAAAATAAAGTGTTCATGTACTGTTCTAAGAATAGGAAATATATTACAGAGGAAACAAATGTCATGGTTTTTGATTTCTGAAGCAGCTTTTATTGTGGCAATGTAGTAGATTGACATTATTTCAAGTGACCTTACTGTGCCTTGTTTAAGTCATTTTGAATTTCCACAAAAGCAGTGCTAAGGCAGAAATTCACCATGATGCATATACCATTTTCACCAATGGGAACAACTTTTTTTCCTTGGTGTGCTTGATATTTCCCAAAGCATGCAGCACAAAGCATGTTAGGAACTAACTCATTCAGCAAAACGTTCTTCTTTGGAAAGAACTGGGCTAACACATGAGGTAACTCACTCAAGTTAACAGAAATAGCTTGAGTCAAGAGGGGTAAAGCAGACGTAATGGGCTACTTCCTTCAGTTTCAAAAAGGAGACGGAAAGAAAAGAAAAGCCTTCTCTGGGTAATTCAGAAAGCTCTCTTGCTCAGGTTTCCTTTTCTTTCAATCAGCTCTCCAAATCTGCTTGAACTGAAAAGGACAGTTTTGTGTACTGTTGCAAACAACAACTCCTTTCAGTCAGCGTCAGGAGCATAGCCATAAGGGGTTCAGAAAGTCTTCAGCTGCCTGTCAGCAATTTCCCCTTTAGAAATACTTGACCACCTCCAGGCAAGCGCTCCACCTGTTTGAGGACAAAATGGTGATGAAGTGGCTCTGAAGTGGCACCTGAGAACAGAGAGAAATTCCTGATGTTCATCACAGTGCAAGCCAGCAAATAGATACTCAAGCTCTCCGGGTGACTGTGCTGCTTCTTTTGTTGTTAGGTTCAATCATCACATTTCCTCCCTAATTTGTCTGTCTTTTTAGAAGTACGTGTAAAGGAGTAGTTTTAGAATGTGAGAAAAATTAAACATCGGTTATGCGAACTGCCTGGACACAAGATGCATAAGTACTGCTTTTAGTGATCATTCAGACAGAAGTTTGCTCCAAAGCATTTTAGATTCTACCGGTTGATCACATAGGTGTGATTGTGTGTGAACTGGAGAATTATCATTTGTGATATAGAAAGAGATTCATGCTAATGGGAGTTATGTTTGTGGTATAAAGATGAAGCTTTTCCATATGCAAATAGTTCTGGTCAAGAATGTGGCCTTATATTTATTTCTGAGTTAACCAATATAAGAAAGGGTGTGCTATGCTATGCAGTATTATGCTGTATCATGACTCACCTATTGCTACAAAAATATTCAGAGCAAGCAATTTATTAAGGATGTGGACAAATAAATAAGTAGATGGGCAGCTATATAAATGAAACAAAGTAATAAATAAATAATTATAATGGAGTAATTTGTATATGTGTAAATAATGTATGCTCTTCTAGGCCAAAAGTTAATCAAATGAACAAAAAATAAATTTCCCACATGCTAGAAATTCAAATAAGGCAAATACAAATTTCTTCACTTAAGAAATAGAATTTGTAAATATAAATGGAAAATGCCTGGTTTAATAGAAATGCTTGTGAAAAAGACCTTGGTATAATAGTTAAGAGTCATGTACAAAAGCAAGTACACCATCTTTGAGTTCTATGGTTTTACGTATGAGGACATGGTAAAAATCATCTGGTCCTTAGCAGTTCTTCAAAGGTAAATATGAACAACAGATGAACAACAACACATGACATATTATACCATGTCATCATTTATTTTACAAAAAGAAAGCCAAAATAGAGAAGCCATGTATGAAAAACTAAATATACCTTATGATTCAAAAGCTTGTAGAACCACCTTTAGCAGCAATAACTTGAAGTAATCATTTTCTGTATGACTTTATCAGTCTCTCGCATTATTGTGGAGGAATTCTGGCCCATTCTCCTTTACAATATTGCTTCAGTTCATTCAGATTATTTTTATTCTTGCATTCCTATGCGCCAATCTCCGGAGATCTTGG
>JANHZU010001685.1:362982-376114 GCA_032468055.1 Acrochordus granulatus
ATGGCAATGAAGACAGCAGCATAAAAGCCATGATTTAACAATATTATCTAGTAATATGCCATAAAACAATCTGCTATTTAGTTTTTGATCTTCATTGTGATTTTAGATTTCTAGACTAGGCTTTCTGACTACGCACTGAACTTACTCATTTCTCCAGTTACTATTCTATTTGTTGACCCTCAAATGAGCCCTTGCTTCCAACTCCCATCTAATTAGCTATTATCTTACTTATATTGTGGCATATTAGTTACTGGTGTAATTCATGTAAATATATGGGAATTTCCACAAGGCAAATATATAATTTTTGAATATACATTGAATAGAGACTTGCAATGCCTAAAATCAGAGAGAATCAATAATGGCCTCAATCTTTGAAATCAGGAGTTTCATTTTATATGGCATGCTTTTAATAATGACATGATAATCACTCCCATGCAAAGCCAAAGTCATCTTCTGCTCCAAGTAAAATTTCTTTCATAGCCCCAACATTCAGTCCATTTAATAGAGATCTACTCTACTTCTAGATAATGCATGAGAAATATGTTTATACAGTCGAACCAAAGAACAGGAGTAACAAAAGGAAACTACTGTAGTTTTTCTATTTTGCTGATTTTGAGCTGATGTGTTATTTTGAAATGCAGTAACTCTGATTCCAAATGAGAGTTTTATTTTGGCCTATGGAACAAATAAGGAGAGATAAAGTGGTAGGGGTGGGGGAGATCACATGCTTTGAATTTTAGAGGAGAAAGGAGAAAAAAAATTTCTTTTTAAATAAATATACAGATTAATGTTCCAATACCTTAAAACAAGGCTTTTAGACTATTTACCTAAAATGAACTCACAGTGACCTGTGGCCAGAATAAATTTTTGGAAAACAAATCAAAATCCAAATTCTTTTGCAAATCTGCATCAGCCTATTTATACAGCCTAAAGACATAAGAAATCTAAACTGCAGTGGAATGAATACAAATGTCTGAATGAGTTACAAAAGCTCTGCAAATATCTATGCACAGATTGACTGAAGATTAATAAATGACGGTCCAGTTTCACAGTTAGATGACAGGTGGATTGAATGAAGATCTAGAAGATTTATGATATAAATGCATACCTTTCCGATGAAGTTGAAGTGATCCAAGAAGGCATATGGATTTTAGCATCTCTGTTGTGTACATTTCTAAGCAACATTGCAACTGGATATATAGTCTACAGATTTCAGGATGAATTTCACCATCTTCTGGGCTGCAATAGATATATACATATAATATCAAACAGAAAATGTTATCATTGCCAACCAATGATTCTCCTCTCTTTTCTCTACACAATTTATATTATTCATATATAAGAAACACCTTAAAAACACTGATTAGGGACATTTTAGAAGATGTAGAATCACGAGCTGCTGATTCCTCCCTCCTTCCCTTGTCTGGATATGATAAATCAAAACTGGAAGTTCAGCTGAGAATACGTTTGATTGTTAGAATGAAAATAGATGGCTCCAAAAGAACTGTATATATTCCAACATTTTAAAACCTAGGCAGTGAAATCAAGCAAATATCCCAGGAAAAATATTCTCAATTTTATTTCAAGATGTTGATTCTTTCCTGTCTGTTCTTTGAAGAAACAGTATGCTAATGATCATTAGTTCATTAGTTAATTCCAACTGTACTGATTTATTTTAAGAGAAGCACCCAACTCCCTGCCATTCTGGATGATTTAATACATTTTCTCTGAGCTTGCATAGAGTTGCATTTATACAGAGCATACAGCATTAGAAGAAAGATCAGCCTGACATTCAGTAACCAAGACCAAAGAAAGAACAGTCTTATGAAGTCAGAGTCTTAAAAGCATCATTTCAGTAGCATTAATATGAAACTGGATAATTGTAATAACCCAACAGTTTTAATGGTAGGCAACATAATTGGTAATAAAGTTTTATCAGTCTTATTTGAAATTTATCACTCTCTTTCTTGAAATACCTCAGTGCCACTAACAAATGATAAATGATGTATTCCATCATTTACTTCATCTTATCATTTGAATCAGTGTTTTTCAAACTTATCAACTTTAAGAGGTATGTACTTCAGATTCCAAAATTTCCCAGTCAGCATGCGGAAAGCCTGGAAAATTAAGTCCCACATCTAAAAGTTGCCAAGGTTGAAAAACACAAGGCTGGGATCTTTTTGGAATCTAACAAGAAGCCATATCAATAAACCCAATCTGAAGACTGAAGCACACTTTCTCCAAAACCTATTTTTAAATATCTTCAAGTTCTTTTTACTGTTCAACTGACCAATTGTGTACCTTATTCTAGGTACTAATATCCAGTCTGTCCAAAAAAGTAATATTCATTTTGTCCTACTGCAAGGAGTGAATGCCCTTGGACTCAACAAAGCTAAACAGATGAATTGAGAGAAGAAAATATTACCCAATCTTTCCCTAAACTAGCCAAATGGAAATGCAGATTTCAGTTTCTGTAAGATAATTTTTACTTCTAATTCCATATGAAATGTATTTAAAATTATTAACTGATTTTAGCCAACATAACAATCTGTGGATTTTTTAATAAAATTTATACCACTATTTCTTTAGCATCACAATTGAAGAAATATTTTGAAGAAATAAAGATAAATAGATCAAACAAAAGACAAAGTACTACCATTCTGTCCTATCAGAATTTTTTAAGAAAGAAAAACATCAAAATTCCAAAAGTAATTGTTTAGAGTTAATGAAACATATCCATTTTAAATTTTAAAATATGCTAAATATAGCATTATACTTGATCAGAACTATGGTTAATCCTAACTATAATTGAAATATGCTTTTAGACCCATTGTTTTGAAATTTATTATGGATTGTGAGAAAGAAGATAATATTGTATTCGCTACTGAGTTCAAATTAAATTAAATTAAATAGTATTATTGTTTGAAAATGGAAATAGAAACTTGGGCATTAGCCTTAGTGGGACTTATTATGAAAGTACTGAGATTTTGTACTGCACATCAACCTAGATTAATTATAATCACTTGGTGCACCCCTTACTTAATTCTGGTCATTGTGATCTTAATTTCTATCACTAGATGAGTTAAAAAGTGCAAAGCCATGCTGCTTGGCAATGGCAGTTCCAGCAAATCCTACAATATGTTAAATGCAACATCACACAATTGTCTTATGTGATGTTATGCCAGCTCCTCCACTGACTTTGCAAATGGTGATCCTATGATGGTGATGGCAATCCTGGGACACTGCAATGCTGCAATGTTGTGTTTACAAGCACCGAGGACCAATTGTAACTACCACTTGTTCAGCCCAGTTGTAAGTTCAAACAGTCACTGAATGAGTGCTCATTAATCGAGGATCACTTGTATTGTACGCAATACTAAATAATTTTAAAATCCTAGCTATTAGTGTTTGAGTTGCATATAACACTAATTCTAAGCCAAATGAAATAATGTCTTAGTGTTAGATGTGAACAAAATCTTTACTTTTAATAGTAGAAGATTGCAAAAGACAATTTACATTCTGAGAGATTATGAAGAAAATAACCTGATTTATTCAAAAAGCTTGATTGATAGAATACAGTTCTTTGATCACAAGACTTTTTCTTTCTTCGTTCATGTGGGAAATACTTCATGTGAATGATGGGAAAATAGCCATGTGTACAGAGTTCTGGACTGGAGCTATTTTATTTTTAACCAAAACATTAAATAAACATTTAATTAGACCAAGAGAAATTATAAACTTTTTAAACTTCTGTGGCTGTGACTGTCACATAGAGCATTACCCCAGAGAGTCATTTGGCTCTTACACCGTTGGCCTTTCACAAGGCACCATAGATCTACATCTTCCCACTCACATTTGGGCTGGGAGATTATTAAATCAGCCCCATTGTCCAATTGTTTTGTCATAGTAATTTGAAGGGCAATTTTTTTTGACCTCAGACTTTTGTTGTAGCATTGTTTTGAAGACAGATTTTGTAAACTGTGTTATTGTGAGGTTTAATCTTTTTATCTTGCCTACAGTCATTTTCGAAAGATGGGTGGTTCTACAAATTTACGTAAAAAATTAAAGAATAAGATATCTCAATGCAGTAATTTTCCAAAAAAGAAAAGAATAGGAGTCAGTCAATACTGGCTATTTCAAAAAGCTATACTGAATTAGCATTATTGCCATTATTTACAAGAGATTTTTCTATCATAAATTACCCTTAATCTATTTTGAGGGCTGAAGCTGACAAGGCAGAAAATAATGATTCTCCAGCCAGACATAATCATTATGTAAAATGGAATAGGTGCCTTTGATATTACTTTCCTGTCTTCAGCTTATCTAGTTGGATCTTTGAAGCTTTTATTGTTACCGAATGCAGGGTTGCGTTTCCGAACATTAAATGTCTATGTCTAGTGAAATCTGACAAATCTTTTGGAAAGTACTAATGCTTGAGAGACCAAGAAAGCCCTCTCTTTCTGAAATATTAAAAGAAACTTAGCTTGAGCAAAGTCCTGGAGCTGAAATTTTAAAAAAATACGATGCTAAGTTACAGTGAATGAAGTGTTCATACAATATTATAAATATTAAATATAAATATTAATGTTATTAGCCCACTGGCAATACAACTCCTTTTTAATGTTTTTAAAACTTGATTTGGAGGTCTGCAAGGGAGATGAGAGAATAGGAAGTCCCAATGTAAGAATTTCAATGCTGAATTTCACTCCATGAATTCTAAGAAAAAAAAATACAGATTCCCAGAGGCAGAATACATGCATAGCAAGGAGAAATTCTCTGGTCCATCTGCCTTAGGTCCAGTTAGTAAGAAGCAAGTAAAGGGAAAAAACTGCCTGAGACCTTGGAAAGACTCCATTAATCAGAATAGGTGTTACTTGGCCACATTCTACTTATTAAAGAGGCAAAAATCTGCTTTTTTATATGGTAGCTTTCTGTATACTCAAGCAGTCATTTTGAAAGGATAATTATCCTACAAATGAAAAACACTTTGTTAAATTAAAACAAAACCATAAGATTTTTTTTTAAATTAAGGAAACTGAAAGCCAAAATATAACACAGACAAACTACTTAACAGCTGACAGCAATTTAAATATGTGAGCTCATTTTAAAATAGGATCAGTTTAGTGGGATACAACAATGTACAGACACAGCAAGTATGAATAGTAATTTAATAGTAAACACTTGTTCTCATGTTTTGTCTCTTTTAGATACAGGGTCTACATAAAATTCCATTGAAAATGATTTTTTGTGAATATTTTTGGGGGCATGGAACTGATCATCCAACTTTATATTGTTTCCTATGGGAAACTGTGCTTCAGTTTAAGAGCAATTCGGACTAAGAGCATTCTTCTGGAATGAATTAGGTTCGCAATCCGAGATGCCACTGTATTTACAATACTTGCTGCATGCTGGGGTCTTGTGATCTCCATTTGCAACTTCCCAGCCAGCTTCTAACAAGCAAAGTCAGTAGGAGAAGACATATTTGCTTCACAGCCAGGTGCATCACTTAATAACCATGGTGATTTGCTTAACGATAGCGCAAAAAGGTCTTAAAAGTCGGATGTGATTGCGACAAAAAGGTCTTAAAAGTCGGATGTGATTGCGACAAAAAGGTCTTAAAAGTCGGATGTAATTCACTTCCTAGACAGAATAGAATACTATTTATTTAGAATACTCCTAGATTAATAACTAGTTTTAAAAGCATTTAATTTAGTCCCCACAGAAGGAGCCCTAACACTAACCATTATTTCTTCAATGCTGAATTCAGCCAAAATTGTTTAAATCAATACAATAGAAAGGAATGAACAGGGACCGGATTGTATCTGTGGAAAATAAAGTATCTCCTTAGGGTTATCACCAGCCTGTTAAAATTTCTTCATAAATTTTTATTTAATTTAAATTGTAATAATATTACCCAGTGTTTTACAACACATCATTGCAAAATATATTCATGACAGAACATTGGAAAGAAGATGATTTCTTTTAACAAAATGTATTCATTTCTATTAAGGTTATTCCCTTAAAAAGTGATTATTGTATATAATTCTCTGTTTCCTTGCCTCAATAGTCTTGGATAGGAGCCCAAAGCCAGAAATGAGAAAGGCTTCCACTAGGGGCTGGGAATCCTCCCCATCCCTCAGGATTCCTGAAAAGGATGCCATTAGGGAAATACAGAAATAAAATGGTACCTGATTGTGAGATTGTATGGACATTTAAAAATACAACATTTCTAGAATATTTGGAACTCGGCTAAAAACACATAAATGGCTTGGTTATATCACCAGTATTTGGAATATTGATATAGATATATCAATATATATATAGATATATCAATATCAATATATATATATTGATATATCTATCAATATCTATATAGATATCTATATAGATATTGATATATCTATATATATCAATATATATATAGATATATCAATATCAAAGTTATTGATATGAATTCTTTTGTGCACAGGAATGACTAAGACAGGATACAACTTTGGAAAGACAAAACTCAATTTGCAACAGTAAACTGCTAAAATCTGCTGTTTGTAAACACCAAAATTCTTTTTGCACAGAGGCAAGAAAGGAAAGCAATCTGGATAACTTCTGTTTTCATTTGGTTTCTAATACACATTTCCAGGATTTTTGCATTTTCTTATAAAAAAGAAGAGTAATTTTTCTTCTATTTTTTTCCTAAAAAGGAAAGGGGAATATGTTTGGTTCATATATTTAGTATGTTAACATGATATAATTAGAGTGTTAAGATTAACTTCAACTATATTTTTAGATTCCTTTGGGGAATATGATGCAAAAACATCTGACACGTTTTGGTTCCCCAACTGTATTCTCTTAAAACACAAATCAGTTCCCTTGACAATCTGAATGTTTCATTCACTATATACTAATTTAGAGATTATTTATTTAAGTTACTAGGCTACTACATTTCGCTTTATTTTGGCTAGCTAATTAACATATACTTCATAGAAGGATTATATCTCTTGAAACTACAGCACTAAAACTCAGAATTTACTGTTAAAACTGTTACAATTAACTTGAGATTTTTAGAGAAAAAAGCAGGAAAGATATTAGCGACCAAACTGGAGACAATATACTGTCAAGAGGGCCAGTTTGGTCTAGTGGTTAAGGCAACAGGCTAGAAACATGAAGGTTGTGAGTTCTAGTCCCACCTTAGCCATGAAAGCCAGATGGGTAACCTTGGGCCAGTCACTTTCAGCCCAACCCAGCTCACAGGATCTTTGTTGTGGGGGAAAAAAGAGGAGGAAAGTGTGTTAAATATTGCTGCCTTGAGTTATTTGTAAAAATAATAAAGGTGGGATACAAATGAATAAGGCATTATAAATGCTTGTTTGTAATCATGAATTCTAATTCTGATTGGCTTTTTCCTTTCGATCTTTAAACTGTAGCACATAAATGGAATATTTAAGAGATTCTACTAGGAGTTCTTAGACTCTGCAGATATAGTTAGCAGTATATGGGGAGGCAACAAAAAATGGCAATTGTGATCATGTGATTGAAACCCCTCCCTTTTGTAAGCTCATACACATAAAAAGAAGATGGGTTTCAATGCAATCTTTATCTTGACTTTCTTGACGCTCCCTGTGCAATTCCATTGAGTACTGTGACCTCCTAAAATGATGTATTTATATGAATTCCTCCTGAACTGTGGTGGAATGGTCTAGATTCCCAGGAGGGAGAGGCTGCATTCCACAGGCTAAAGAGGCAGCGGAGCATGGAATGTTTGATGGGGAAGAAGGGGGTAAAAACGGCTCTTCTATAGCGATTCCCAGAGTATATCTATAGAGAGGCAAATAGTTGCTTTAGTTTGGCAAGATTTCTATCTATAGGTGAGGAACAATAAAGAAAACTACTCAGAAGTAACTCCATGTATCTTTCTTTATTCTTGGGACCTAACAAGAACAAAATGAATTATTTTACAGGAGCTGGAAAAGAGATAAATATCTACATGTGCCACTTGTGCTGCTTTTAAGATATGAGATTCACTGAAATCACTCTTGCCAATATAAAAAAATAATGTATATTCATACGAGAGCTCTGGAAGCATTTTCTCTTCCCTCTAGCTGCATAACTTCTTAAGAGAAAAAAAATCTGTTCTCTTTTGCAGTTAGAATTGCATGGGGAAAAAACAAACAAGCTGGCTACACAATTCTTCCTTGATTTTGTTGGAATTTAGGACACAGCTATTAACTGTCAGGAAAGTAAGTTTCTGGGTCACCACTGTTTAGAAGTGGCAAGGTGTTAAATAAATATATTTAGTACTCTTGATAACATTTTCAAACAAAAAAAAGCACAAGAAACCTACCTTTATCTCAGTAACACACAAGCCTTATAAATTTCACTTAACTGCTAAAGCAAGTTATATTAATATTTCTTGTGAACTCTTTTTCATATTGTTCAGTGCAGAAGGAGCAAAATATTCATTTCTGTATCCACATTTGAGAAGATATAGTTATCCTAGTATAGCAGAAGCAGCAGAACCTGCAAGGTTAGTTGGCAATAATGGAGTGAATCAGCTGGATCCACATCTACAGTCATGTGAAAAAGAAAGTACACTCACTTTTCAAGCAAATGAAAGTCCATCATTCTATATTGAGGAAGATTATTCACAAGTGGAAAACATTCAAGACAGTTGCCAATCTTCCCAGGAGTGGACATCTCAGCAAATTCACCACAAGATCAGACCATGCAATGCTCAAAGAAATTTCAAACAATCCAAGAGTGACATCTCAGACTCTACAGACCTCAGTTAGCATGTGAAATGTTAAAGTTCATGACAGTACAATTAGAAAAAGACTGAACAAGTATGGTTTGTTTGGAAGGGTTGCCAGGAGAAAGCCTCTTCTTTCTAAAAAGAGCATGGCAGCACGGCTTAGGTTTGCAAAGTTGCATGAGAACAAATCACAAGACTTCTTGGAAGACTAAACTTTGGACAGACGAGACCAAAGTGGAGATGTTTGGCCATAATGCTCAGGGCCACGTTTGGTGAAAACCAAACACAGCATATCGGCACAAGCATCTCATACCAACCCTCAAGCACAATGGTGGAGGGGTGATGTCTTGGGCTTGTTTTGCAGTCACAGGTCCTGGGCACCTTGCAGTCATTGAGTTGACCATGAACAAATCTGGATACCAAAGTATTCTAGAGTCAAAGGTGAGCCCATCTGTCCAACAGCTAAAGCTTTTTAACGTCATGCAACAGGACAACGATCCCAAGCACACCAGCAAGTCTACAACAGAATGGCTGAAAAAGGAAAGCATCGAGGGGCTGCAATGGCCCAGTCAAAGTCCAGACCAAACCCGACTGAAATGCTGTGGTGGGACCACAAGAAAGCTGAGCATAAATAATGCCCATAAACCTCAATGAACTGAAGCAATGTTGTAAAGAAGAGTGGGCCAAAATTACTCCACAGTGATGTGAGAGACTGACAAAGTCATACAGAAAACAATTACTTCAAGTTATTGCTGCAAAAGGTAGTTCTACAAACTACTGAATCATAAAGTGTAACTTAGTTTTTCACGTGTGGCTCTTCATATTAACTTTCTTTTTGTAAAATAAATGACAACATGGTCTAATATGTCACTATTTGTTATTTATCTGAGGTTGTGTTGACCTACTTTTAAGAACCTCTAAGGAACTTCAGTATTAGAGGCAGTCTACTTCAGATGATGCAGCTTGGGGCATAGGGTAAAAGGCCCCTGCTTTTCATTCTAGCTAAATGGAACTTCAATATTCAGAGGCAGTCTACCTCAGATGCAGACAAATCAGAACATCAGTTATGGTAAACAGTTCTTCCAAAATGTAGAACGGAAAGCTGAAAATTAGAAGAGTGGGATAGGAGGAAAAAAAAGAAAAGGAAATACAGTTAAACCTACTTTATGCTAATACCATTCATAATCTCTCTCTACCCTTTTGTTGAATTTTAGCTTGATTTTTATATTGGAGATTTAATTCCAGAGACCCAGAAATTAAATCTGGAAGATCAGCCCTGCTGGGGACTTTCTGTAAATATTTTTTGAAAGCAGCACCTTTCATATTCTCTCTTCAGACCCAAGGGATATTTGGGGACAAAGTCCAGAAAAAAGGGAGTGTGCTAGAAAACAAAATAGAATGGAGAATCTGACATTGCTGCTCAGGAAACCAAAGTTTAAAAGAAAAAGCCACTTTATGAAGGAAAGATCGGACAGCATTGGACTGCCCAAGGAGCAAAGCATGCAGGGGTGCAGCAAGCAAACTCTCTTGAACACTTCAGGCACAGAAGATTGCTCTAGGTCAGTGCTTCCCAATTTTTCCTTCATTATCCAAAACCATTTATCAGAAAGTCTTTTCAAACTTTGAAGACTGGTCAAAAGTCCCTTCGGCACCATTATAACTTCAAATGGTCACGGAACAATTGGACATAACTCAAGTAATATAAAAACAATATCGCTCACTGATCTTTATGTCATTTCAACAAATTACCATTTGTAATTTAATTTTCACCTTGATAGGAATACTTTGGGAGATTTTCAAATATATTTTAGCACATGTGGTAAGTCAATTTAAATGTTTTTCTTGCAATAGGTAATGGGTTTGTGTGTCCTTACCCAAAGAAAAGCTACTTTTATCCAATATTGGATAATTTACTCAGGTTTGGGAAGAACTGTTGTAGGTTCTTGATGGCTGCAATTTTCTCTGGCCTGGCACAGCTCCGTCTGGGGTTCATCAGTCACAGGAGGAACATCTTTCCCAGCATTTCTCTGTAGTGGGAGTTTCTCTTCAGGAAACACAGCAGGTGTAATGGTATGTGAGAATGACCTTGGGAGACAGGAGGAAGAGCCGCTGCCTAAGCAATGGCCTGATAAACAAAACTGAAGTCTGAAAGAGGAAGTGAGAGTTTCTCTGAAGGCCCCCCCAGTTTCAGGGAAAATAAAAGTGAGAGATGGGCCAGTACTTTCAGACTTGCCAGACTTTGTGAAAATAACTTTACAAAAGGCTGTGTTTCTTGTCCAGACTACCTCACAAGGATAGCATCAATCTTGCAAGTGTCAAAGTATCCCTCCTGATCTCACTTTTACTCTCAACAAAACTAGAGAGCCCCTTCAGAGATCTTTGCACCACTCTGTTTCGTTCTGTCTATCAGATCTTGTCTAAGCTGCAACTCTTCCTCCTGTCTCTCAAGGTCATTCCCACATACCATTACACCAGGGTCTCCCAGACCAATAACTCCAGATGCCTCTTGATTCTTGGTCCTTCCTCACAGGACTCTTTAGGATTTGGCCAGTAGGTTTTGGAAGATCAATTGGGTGATCCCTGGTTTTTCAAAGATTTGCAGGACAACGGGATGGAGGCCCAGCTATAATTAGCAACAGCAAAGCTGCTAGAGGGGAGTATCTCTAGAAGAATAAACAAAGGAGTGGAGGATGGGTTGATGACAGGACAAAATGCCAGCGCTGGAATGTTGCTGACCAGGAACATTTGATGGAGGAATGCTCCCTGCCATTAATATAGCAGAGATTCAGCGAGAAAAGGAATATTCTTGACTAGATCAAAATGGACTCTCTTCAATCTGCATTCTAGTCCAATTTGATGCCTTCTAAACAAGCAAGTCCTGAAGGCAACTGCTTTCCTCCTTTTGTTGCACCACAGTTATATCACCTGAGGTAGACTGCCTCTGAATATTGAAGTGCCAGTTAGCTGTAATTTTGGACCTATAAAGGGCTGGCACCTTCTTCTTCATTGATCCATAAACTGCTGTGAGATTTTTTTTTCAGCCAAGGTCCAGGCTATATGCTTGTTCTGCTCACAACTACCTATTATGTGAGTTGGAAAAGTGTGTGTGGGGAGACATTGGATCACTTTATACAATATTATTTAAATTTAATATGTGTGGACTACAACCCCAACATGTCTGGGGAATACTAGGAGTTGGAGTTCACTATCTTAAAGTTGCCAAGGTTGAAAAGACTCATGAGATTCCATGAACCTACATCTTCCTGGTCTCAAACTAACCATCTTACCACTGCACTATACTGCCTATAGGAAGAGACCATATTTTGCTTTGTGGACCCAGACATTATCTTGTTTTTTTTTCAACCATGTCTTCATATTATGATATAATATGGTTTATTTCAGTAGATCATATTCAATAAACAGTGATTGGACTTGTTAATCCTAGGTTTATGGTATAGTTGTGTTATGGGTATATATCCAATGTCTGTGGTGCTACAGCATGCTTAATTAGCTCAAAGCCCCGAAAAATGCATTTCCACTCCATGCTAAATTTGGTTTAATGTTGGTTAGGGTGATAGTTTGTTGACTTATGTTTTGCTTAACATGTGATACATGCTAATTTATGCTTCAATGTCTTGTGCCAATCCAGAAAATAGGTCCATGGAATTTTTAGATTAATAGTATTCTACAATTCCAATAGTTTTAATGAACAGAATTGGGATTTTGAGCCTGAGTTTCCCCAGTCTGATCCCCTAACCCAACCTTCACCAATTTAATAACCTCCAAATGTGTTGGACTAAAAGTTCAATATATCTCCATGTTGCACTGAGAGGAGTTGAAGTTCACACACATCTTAAAAGTTACTAATAGTTGAAAGCCAAAAGTTGAAAAGACTGTCTTACATGCTCACAAAATACAGAGAAATTACTGCTTCATTTGTTCTGCAAAATCAATACCAGCCTGTCTCTAAGGGGGTAGAAAGTGAGGTTGCTCCTTTAACAAAAATGGTAAAGGTTTCCCCTGTCCAGTTGTGATCAGCTCTGGGGCAGTGCTCATCTCTGTTTCATAGCCAAAGAGCCAGCATTGTCATGTGCTTCTATGCTTCTGTGGTCATGTGGCCAGCATGACCATATGCCGAGGCACACGGGCACTGTTACCTTCCCACGATATAGATGGCATCTATTTATCTACTTGCATTTTTACAGGCTTTCAGACTGCTAGGTTGGCAAGAGTTGGGGTGAATAATGGGAGCTCCCCGTTATGTGGCAATGCTTGGGTCTCACAGGCTGCCAACCTTCTAGCTGATAAGCCCAGCGTCTTACCCGCTCGGCCACCATGTCCTCTTATCAAAACTGCTGACTAAATGCCATCAATCCACTCATTTTT